>ML417981.1:15805-32905 GCA_005239525.1 Nicotiana knightiana | reverse complement strand
TTATTAAGAATGCACGTTATTAAGTCCATTTACTTGGTAACTTGTTCAACCAAAGGGTACTAGACCAAGTCTATTTGCTTGATATAACGACATGAAGTTTGGCTTTAAATTCATTTTGAACAAGGAAATCCCTCGTTCCGGTGCTTTTTACCTAGAATTTTGATTTGAACAGTTTGTAGAAAATCTGGCCAAGTTCATCACCTTCGATAAAGTCCTCACTAAAGGTATGTTAAGGCTATCCATTCTTTGCGTTGGAATGATCTATACGACACAAATAAAACGAGCAATTACACAATTTTCATAAATAATTCTATTCATAGAAATACTAGAGATGCTTATGTTCTTGATTCCCCATGTGTCATATTATTCTATCATCTATTCATGGGTCTCGAAAATACGTACGTTGGTAAAGTTTATTCCATGATATTAATGAGAGGCATAATGGTCTTATGACGTACCGAGAGATTTTATTAACGTATATCATATGCATTTCATGCATTTATACATGCACATTGACCCATACCAGATGGCGTTATATACGCGTATATATATGTATCTATATGTATAGGGATATGGGAAAGGTTATGGCGTTATATACGCACCACCACCGGATTAGCTGTTATACGTTGATGATTTTGCCCACAGTGGACGAGATGATATGATGGTATGCCCTCAGAGGCTTGATGATGTTAAGAACGTACAGATCTATAAATTATATGACATTTATATGCATATGCATGACATTATAAATATTTCATGATTTATAGAGCTATCCAGACTTACAGGTTGAGTCCTTTACTCCATGTTTCCTTCATGTCCTTATATACTGATTTACATATCTTACATACTCAGTACATTATTTGTACTGGCGTCCTTTTGTTGAGGACGCTGCATTTATGCTTGCATGTATAGATAATCAGTTTGATGAGCCTTCATAGTAGACGAGATTGGCTTTCAGCGAAGGATCGGTAACACTCCACCTCATTCGGAGTGCAGCCGAGTCTATGAGTCATCGTGTTAGAAGTTTTCTACAAATTTATGGGTAGGCCGGTACCCTGTTCCATTTGATGCCAAATAATCTTAGAGGCTTTGTAGAAAAAGGTTCATTTTGTACAGTATGTCAGAGGCCTTTCCGGCCCATATGTATTCATGTTTTAAGAACGATAGTTTATTGATACAATGTTTCCCACTTATAGTTGTACATTACGAGTTATGGTCATGTTGGCCCATGATAGTTACAAAAGGAATGAATGAGTTTCAGAGTGGTTTGCTCGGGCCAGTGCGGCACCGGGTGCCAGTCACACCTTCCAAGGTTGGGGTGTGACAGGTTGGTAAGTTGAGATTTATTTGGGATATTTGTATAAGTTTCCCTTAATTTGCTTATACACTTTAGGAATCGGGCTTGGTCACATGCATGAAAATAAAAGTTTAAAAGGGAATGAGCATGAAATCTCTTTTAGTAAAAGTACTCCATAATCGCGGTCTTTTTCACACACAATCACCGAATTAGGGATTACACAACTTATAAGCACTCGGAATGTGCTTTAGGCGCGTAAATAAATCATCGTGACTATGGGTATGGTTCTCCTGGGATAGTCACGTTACGTAAATCCCAATTCGAGTGTGTGTTTCACGTGACTCGAACAGAACTTCGAATAATAATAAAATTAACATGTTGTAAATCGCGGGTGCGTTTCACGTTGCGCGATTCGCAATATGTACAAAAACAAACGAGTGCGCAACATTGCGACTTGTTCCAACAAATTCCTTCTTTGGATTCATTAATGATACTACGTTAATTACCCAACATCATCAAGTCACTATTTATTTCCTTCTTCAACAAAACCCTAGGTTCAAGAACACTCATTTCAGAACTAGTGTTGTTTCTTATCCATTGGTCATTCCCACTTCAATTCGTCCATCAACTAAGTTACCATGTCTATTGGGATCATTAGAAACTCAAAACAATTTCATTTATATCAATTCATCACTATTCCTCTTCTGCTTTGCCCAAACTGTCATTTCCAAGACCTACTCTTAGGGTTCCTACAATACTTCATTATACCTTCAAATAAACTTCATAAACATGCTACCAAGTGAAGGGATTACCTCTTGGTAGAAGAATCTCACTTTTTCTCTTTTTGATATTTTGAAGATTCAACATATTTCCTATGAAATTTATCCATAATAATGTTAGTGTTATTACTAAATGATGTTAATCATCCTTGTGCCAAACTAACTTACCTTGAAAATCCATGGTGAAAGAGCTTCTCCTTCTCTCAAAAAATCAACCAAGTTGAAAAACTAACTTATTTTCTCTCTAAACCCATATTTCAGCCCGTTTAAAATGTGTGGCCTCCCTGCGTAGCCTACACATGAAAGCTATGCAGGGGCGTTCCTTTGGCCGGATACTGGAATTGGCTACGCTGCTTTTGTGGCCTACTGCGTAGCCGTACAACCACCCTCCAGTAGAAAGTCCATAATTCATTGTAGAAATATTCAAATGATGAACGGTTTAAAGCATTGGAAGCTAGACTCATAAATCTTTCTTTGATAGGTTGTCACCACATAACTCATCATATCTTGGGAATCATGCTCATTTGAAGTAGGACCTTCTGCAAACTCATTTGAAACTTTAGCCATCATATAGTTTCCAACTTGACTTAGCCTCGGGAATTTTTTGAGACTAAATCTAATATACCTCTTACATGTATTATCATGTACAAGTGATATTATTCATATCAATAGCCCTCGCTCATGCGCGAATTAATATAATAGCTTTTTTTAGTGGTATTTAAACACTTTAGAGTTTTTCTGGGGCGTTACACTGACGAAAACAGTGGTTGCAGATAAACAGGAGTTTTACAAAAAATTGGCAGACATGAAACTTGTCAATAGTTCCTCTACTTGAAGACGCATTTGGCCCCTTGATTTGAGAGGGAGTTTGTTGGGCACATGCCCATGTTGTCCAGCCAAAGGCCCAATGGAATAATCCTATTCTCTTTGGTTTTAATTTCTATTTGGAATTGAATTAGATTTTTATTCCTATTTGGAGTTGGTTCTAGCTTTAAGAGAAAGCACCACTCATTATTTATAAATACAACAACTTTGGAGGATTGTTCTATGCTCATTGGTATTAGTCTTTAAACGAAAATAGCACATTAGAGAGATTTTGTAGAGAGCACCCATCAAGAAAAAGAGAGAAGAAAAAAGGGATTCTTTTTTATGCATATTTTATTCCGACCAGTCAGCTTCAAAATTACGTTTTTCGATTCGTTCACCGTTGGATTGGGCTGAAATTTTGACCGAGTATTCATAACATCTTGGTCGTTGGAGATCGGATTTGGAAGCTTGTAGAATCTGATTTCAAGCCCCGATCAGTAGCTCCATTTTTGAGTGATTTCTCTTCTTTCTTGTGCTAGCTTGTTGTTGCTATTATTGCTCTGTGTTTGGCACTTATTGTGTAGCCAATTTGGAGAATATGTGTAACCCTCTTATTGTTATAGTGACGTTTTTGGATCTTTGTGATCATGTGGTTTTTACCTTCGATTTGAAGGGTTTGTCACGTTAAAATTTGGTGTTCTTTATCTTCTCTATTTTTGAGTTTCTTTCTTTCTCGACATAACAGTTTTCTCAGGGCTCCGAGGAGAATGGGATCCAAAAACTGATACGTTACTGCTTTTAGAATGTTCAGGTGGATCTGCTAAGAATTGAAACTTTCAAGTCCAAAAATCTTAGAAATAAGAGGATGGGATTATCTATTAGCACATTTGATCAAGGTTAAACTGTATATGATTGTACTTAATGACGGATTCAACATTTGAACGCAGCAAGTATGAGTTGAGAAAGTGAGTTCTGAAATATATTATATACCTAAATATATCTATACTTATCCTTACACATATACAGGGATCAACTCCGACATATCAGATTCTGTCGAACTCTCGACCTCATGGTTAGATCCGCCACTAGTTGGCCTCATGGCATCTGCAATGGTCACCCAAAAGCTAGTCTAAAAATAACAATCGCTAGTAAAAGCATATAAACGCCAAGAGTGATAAGGAAGATAACCTGCTGAAAGATGCAGTTATAGTCTATTGGATCAAATAGAAACAAGCTGTGCTGGAATCTAGAAGCAAAGCAGTGCATTGCACCTCTCTACAACCAGAATCTAGCTCTGAAGACTACATATATTACCTATCTAACAAAGACAGAAAGGGCACATGATATGGGTATAATTAATTAATCCTCTTCATCAAAATACCAAGTTACTGAAATCCTACAAAAAGCATTAGAACTTCTCCAGTAAGAGGTTAATGATGCCTTGAACCTTACATAGTACTTTGCCTCTTGTCTCTTGAGAATCAGTGTAAAGTCGTCTTTATTCCCAAATCCTAATGAGAAATGGAACTGGCATATAAAGTTCTTCTGGCTACGAAATCTCAGTAAATTCAAGTTTATTTGTTAACATGCTGGAGCAAAGAACCATTCAACACGAAACCAAGTTTTTCAACCATGCCTGCACAAGCTGCTATCTATTATACTCTTATAAAAAAGGTGGTTGCAATCTATGTTACATGTATCCTTCATTTGTCTTAACGTATCTGTGTTGAACAGGTGATATGGGTGAGAGCGACTACGCAGATTCTGTAATATTAAGACTTAGCAAAGAAAGTAGGCATGGTTGTACACCATATTGGATTTGATTCTATAAACCAGTTCATATAACATAGGTTGCAATCACTCTCCTATAAATATGGTAAGAAATATTCCCGCGCCATAAGAGTAATTGAGATGGAAAAATCATCTAATCATCGGTAGATATATGTTCACCTCGAAATCATTGGTCTGATTACTAATCTCCATGGCCGGGAACAAGATCAATGCTCCTACGTGCTCTTCGAGTCAGAAGTCATATGGTAACATGAGAAAAGATTTGCTTGAATACAAACTAAATGATGCTCCGTCATGTTACGTGATAGCTATCGATCAAGCCTATAGTCTCTACATCTAAGACATATTTCAAGGACAGAGAAATGGGGTTCTATATAAATTACCAACTTTCCCTTCAGAAAAGGAATTTAGTTACTAAAAGAAGCAACATTGGGAACTTTCTATGTCCATCAAGAGCACTGAATGGAAGTTTGACTAGTAATAAAGACTAACAATGTCATTTAACATTCAATTAATAACCACATTCCTACTTCTGTCTTCAACATATTCAGCAAATTAAATGGTAACATAAACATTATCGACTCAGAATGTCGTTAAAAACCCCATTCGTATTCCCAAAACCCTGGATTGCAACTCAGAAGCATATTACTCCAATAATTTGGTAAAAAAACAGAAGAGGAAGTTTATGCTATACAGATTACAGTACCATTTTACAGATTACACCATCAATATCACAAAGATAACTATACTCTAGATTTGTAATATAAAAGGAAGGTGTTGAATACAATATTGATCAACCAAACAACCTGAAAAACAATCAGCTTACCCTTTATTAGATCAATCACTGTGATTGCGCTTCAAGTTAGAAGGCGAAGGAGAAGAAGAAACCAAATGCCTCCACAGATACTTTCCACTAGCCATATCTACGCAGGTCCAAAATCCTTTCCCAATGGCACTGCACACCTGATAATTACAAACAAGCCAGCAAATTACAACTAAAATTGAGCAAATAAAAAATAGGGAAGATGTCAACCCTAAGAAAATATGGATACCTGGGAGGAGAGAGGAAGCGAATTTGAGTCTCTGGATAAATCGGTGTGACTGTCGTCGGCGCCGGCGTCAGCGTCGTCGGCGTCGGGGTCAACATTAGGCTGGGATTTGAGGTTCCGGAGAACGAAGAATCCGGCGAGAGTTGCAGAGAGGAAGATGAGAATAATCCTAAGGGGACACATTCGATTTGTTTCTCTCTCTCTCTCTACAAAGTTTGAGGTTTTCAGAGAGAGAAAGTTTTAATATTATCAGAGAGGAAAGAGGGAAATGATAGAAATGAAGAAGGCAAGCTGGGGAGGAAAGTGGACTTTGGTCCTTTTTTTAAGCAAAGGATTATTTTTAGTAGTATTTTGTTCTGTGTAATTTACAGCTTGTTTGGATGGTTGTACTATATCTGTTTTGATTGTTACTTTATTTTATTATATCGTATCGTTAAATTAGTAATGTTATTTTATATAACGAATAATTTGGTGTTGTCACATAATTATCTTATTATTTTCTCTTATCTTATTATTAAGTAATCTTATTTTACTATTTACTCTACCTATTTATCTAATAATTCTATCGCATACCTTACTTTTTTTTGTAATATAGTAAGTTTATTCTTCATATTTTTTGTGCATGACATTATGAAACGACGACAAATAATACAATCTATCCAAATATTATATACATCAAAATAATACAGTAAAATATAATACAATACGATACATTATAAAACAATATATAGCAATCATCCCTACAAGTTGTTAGAGGTTGTAATTGTCAAAGCTTGTTGGTTCCCTTTCTCCATCAAACTTAGAAAATAATAATGACACGTTTTGGTTTCACCTTCAACCAGTCAACTCCTGTCTTAAATAATTCTGTGTTCCATGCTAACAGTAACAACTTTTGCATTTGGTTAATATCAAGTAAAAGTTATAAGACACAATAAACAAATACACTATATTTATTATTTGTAATTATATTTTTAGAAAATTACTATTTGTAGTTATATTTGAGTTTTATGAAAAATGACACAAGAAATTAATTGTTTTAAGCTGAAACAAAAGAACAATAAACTTTCTTACCTCAATTGGTTAGAGCACCCACTTTATAAGTGAATATTTTGAGCTCGATTCTCAATGAAAACATTTTATTTTTTGAGTTTTTAAATTCTGTATTTTGCTTTGTCGATATAGGTTGTATTCTTTGTATACACCCATGTATTTTACTTTGGTTATATTCGTTGTACTGAACAGTAGATATAAATGGTATTAGGTAAACTATAGTTTAATTGAAACTTGTCTAATTGAAATTTGGCTATGTGAACGGAGTACCATGAAGAACTATAAAAGAACTTTAATAAGCTATTTTATGTATAATTGTTTAAATAGTATTTGGCCAAAAGGTGTGCAGCGGCTTTATTTTCAGATATCCAATTGATATTTCATTCTACATTTTTCATTACGAATTATTTTAATTGGATGTAGAGCTCTCAAATGCTGTTAATCGCTAGTAATTTTATAAAGCTCGGATGTGAGAAATAGTGGAGTCGTTAGTCTACTCAAAATAAAAGTAGAAGATACTTTTCAAGTCTTAAGTTGGCACGTCCATGCGACATGCCTCCCTGTTTTATTCTTTCTTTTCCTATTCTATTTCTTGTTTTTGTTGGGGGTAGGGGAACGAATTATTTATTTTTTTTTTGGTTGGGGCCGGATAAAAGTAAGAATATACTTGTGTATAATGTTTATGCTATATATATATATAGTTGTTATTTAGTTGAAATTAATTAATATAATATTTACTTTAACTTATTATTTAATCATAATAAACTAAAATAATTTAATATTAAAGATTAAATGAGAATACTTTTTTTATTGGAAGAAAAAAATTCATCCACCACACACGAAGGGGCGGCGGCTGCTAACCATTAACCAAAGTGATATGGTTGGATCTTAGTGGGATCCAACTTATTTATGGTTTGAATATTAGTTAGTGCTAATGTAAGGAAAATGAAAAGAGTGGTCCACTTTGCTTACCATTTGTAAAAAACCCGATTGACAATTTTTGGGGCAAAGAGAAGCAAGTGGGGGAGTATAATATTAAAATGTGTCCGATATTTGATTGCGAGTGACAAGCTCTATGACTATACGATAGTACTTTGGGCATTAATTGCTTTTCCTTTATACTCCTTCCACTTTAACCTTGAATGTGGAAGATCGTTGGAATTAGGATTTTTCAAGAGACTAACCACTCTCTACAACTAGGACTAACATACTACTCACATACACTCCCCAAATATGACCTCATCACTATTCCAATGCTACCACGGGAGATCTAATGATGGAGGATTTAAACCCCCGCCCTAAACAATCCTTTAAGGAGGCACTAGAGGACAGGAGATTAGCCTCCACAAGCAGTTACAACCTTGACTATCTCCCAAATGACACATTACTGGAACCAACAACGGTTAACGATCCCATTGCTCTAACTCAAGAAGATAAAGCATGATGCCACACATTGCGCTTCTCCGTTATTGTTAAACTATTCGCTAGACGGATCCCGCACCTAACCCTCAAAGCTAAACTGAATGAGCTGTGGAAACTAGAGGAATATCTCATCCTAATTGACCTAGGATAGGATTTCTTCACTGCTAAATTCAATTTAGAAGAAAGCATGACCAAGGTTCTTTATGGTGGGCCATGGTTCATTTTTGAGCAATTCCTAACAGTGCGCGGATGGGAACCAAACTTCATCCCTGGCGCAACTATCCTTACCTCCACTGCTATTTGATACGACTCCTCCAACTACAAACAGAATTTTACGATCATGAAATCTTGGAAAGTATAGGAACAAGAGCTGGTAGACTCCTCCAAGTGGACTCCTGCACCTCCTCCTCCTTAAGAGGCAAGTATGCTAGACTCGCATACAAATTCCACTGGATTCACCAGTCATCAAGATGTCACAATTGGATTGGATGCCATACACAACCAATTGTTTATGTAGGCGAAGGCATCATGTGTATAGGCTTTGGGAAAATTGGTCATACGAACAGCAGATGCAATTACCAAACAATTTCACTGTAACGACCCAAAATTTCCACCATCGGGACCGTGATGACGTCTAACATTTCATTTACTAGGCAAGCCAACGTTAGAAATAGTTTTTAGCCATTTTAACAAGTCAAACTAAATGACAACCAAGAAACTGAATTAAACTTAAATAGAATGAGTAAACCAAAATAACAGCGATGTCTCGATACAATCCCAAAACTGGTATCACAAGTACACGAACGACTAGAGTACTACAAATAAAAGTCTGAATAAAAGCATAACTGTCTGAAATACAAGAAAAATCTTGAGTGATATGAAAGGGGACTTTAGGGATGCGGACGCCGTGCAGCTGTACCTCAAGTCTCCGTCAAGAAATCAATCCGAGCAATCTATTGACCGCCGCTAGGACCGACTCCAAAATCTGCACAAGAAGCGCAGAGTGTAGTATGAGTACAACCGACCCCATGTACTCTGTAAGTGACGAGCCTAACATCGACGAAGTAGTGACGAGGCTAACACGGGTCACTTACAATAACCTGTAAGCAATATAATAATAACAACAATAGGAAAGGAAGACAGAAAATGACGATAAAGCAGTTAACTGATGAAAACAAACTCAATCATCGGAATCAGTGAATCCAGAAATATCAGTCCTTAGAGTCTCATATGAAAATACTGAAAGCTAACACAATGCAACAATGATTACAACACATACAATCTGTTGCGGCGCGCAACCTATCCCACCGTACAAATACAATTCTCCCTTATTTCACCATATCAATATCAAGAATAATATGTAAAATTTGTTGCGACGCGCAACCCGATACCACCATATAATCAGAATCAATATCTTAATCCTCCCTTATTTCACCATATCAAAATCACATATAAAATCTGTTGCGGCGTGCAACCTGATCCCACCGTATCAATATCAAACCCTTCCTTATTCTACCATATCACAACCGTTGCAGTGTGCAACCCGATCCATAAACAAGATTAATATATGTACTCAATTCAGCAACTCAATTCACAAGAACCTCTACGAATAAAGAATATGAAAGCAAAGCAAAAAAAGAACTCTGTACCAAATCAAGGAATGTTATAATTAATAAAAAAACAACAAGACAAGCCAAATATATGACAGTTAAAGTATACAAGTAAGACAATTAAGGCAAGTAGCAAATAATCATCGAACTATGGAAGAAACAAATATTTCAATAGAAGAGTAAATAAATAACAAGTAACAAGTTACGGCATAAAAAGCAATTAAAGCATGTAAAAGTTAAGACATGGAATAAGATAATTAATAAAATACAGGAAAGCATCGGAACAATTATTTTGAAGGCGTATATACACTCGTCACCTCACATATGTGTCGTTACATATGTAATTCACATAACATATACTTCAAGGGTTACTAATTTCCTCAAACAAAGGTTAGACCCAACACTTACCTCGCCCCACAAGCAAATCAAAGCTCAACCGGGACCTTTCCTCTAAAATTCGCCTCTGAACCAACCAGATCTAACCAAAATCGACTTAATATCAATAAATAATGCTAGGGAAATCAATTACGATACATAAAGCAAGGGTCTTTACACTTTTCCTAAAAATTCAACAAAAGTCAACCCCGGGCTTGCTTGGTCAAAACCTGAGATTCGAGCCAATACCCCATTACCCATTCACCCCCGAGCCCGATTATGCAAGTAATTTTGAAATTCGACCTCAATTTGAGGTTTAAATCTCAATTTTACAAAAATCCCCCAATTCTATCCAAATTTCTAATTTTCTACCATGAAAGATCATAGATTAAGGTTATCAATTAATGGTGTTGATGGAAATAGAAGAAAATGAGTTAAAGTATACTAACCTACAAGGTGGAGATGAAAGCTCTCTTCAAAATCGCCTCTAAGGCGAGCTCTAATGTGAAGATAGTGAAAAATGAAAAATGTATCCCGATTTTTAGAAGTTTAAAAGACTGGGTGTCAAGTGTTCATCACATTTGCGAGACACCTGACGCGATCGCGAAGAAGCAGCGGCCAAAGGCATTCACGTTCTCAAGGTATTGCATGCGTTCGAGATAGTCTGGGTAGTGATGAAGTCTCGTACCTTAATGAGGATTTTCACACTGGATTATATGGACTCGCAAGCACAATGACCTTACATAGCTAGTTTTTATTCATATTTTTTACTACTTTAGTAGTTCAATAATTTCATTCATTCATAGGTTAAAATGTGCTACTAATTTTGAGCACCACTTGCTCAAAACTGGTAATAGGTATTATGTATTCTACAAATCTTATTACCTTTCATTTTGTAAGACCTCATTGTATTTTGCTTTATTTTTCATATATATAAAAAGACCTAGCCCTAGGCACCATGCCTAGTGAATTTTTCTAAAAAAGTATTACCCTCGAGCTCGATTATGCAATTAGTTTCGAAATTCGACCTCAATTTGAGGTTTAAATCTCAATTTTTAAAAAATTCTAATTCTACTCAAATCCCTAATTTTTTTTTACCATAAAGACCATATATTAAGGTTAGAAATCAATGGGTATTGATGGAAATGGAAGAAAACGAGTTAAAGTATACTAACCTACGAAGTGGGATTGAAATCTCTCTTCAAAATCACCTCTAGGCCAAGCTCTAATGTAAATATAGTGAAAAATGAAGAAAATCCCGATTTTTACAATTTTAAAAGACTGGGCGTCAGGTGTTCATCGCCTTCGCGAGACACCTGGCGCGATTGAGAAGCAGCAGCGGCAAAAGTCCTTCGCTTGCGGGAGGGGTTGCACGTGTTCGTGATGGTCTGTCCCCCATGGCTATCGTGTTCGCGAGCCGCAGCTCGCGTTCATGTAGAACAAACCACCTGCCCCCTTCCCAGACCCCTTACTCATTGCATTCGTGTAGTGCTGGTCGCATTCGTGAAGGGTGATCCCACTATTGCTTGGCATTTGCGTCCACAACCTCACGTTCGTATAGAGAAAAACCCACCCCAACCCAAATTACTCTTCACGATCGCAAGAGTATCTTCGCGATTGCAGGAGTATATTCGCGATCGCGAAGAAGGATACATCAGATATCAGTAGACTCAAAGCCAGCAATAGCCTAAGTCCAAAAATCACTCTGTAGCCTATCCAAAACTCACCTGATCCCCTTGGGCTCCAAACAAACATGCACACAAGTGTAATAACATCATATGAACTTGCTCGTGCGACTAAAATATCAAAATAGCACCTAGAACTACGAATTGGACATCAAAATGAATGATATTTTCAAAGAAACTCAAGAACATGAAATCTTACAACCGGACGTCCGAATCACGTTAAATCAACTCCATTTTGCACCAAATTTTGTAGACAAGTCATAACTACTGAAATGAACCTACACTAAGTTCCGGAACCGAAATCCGAATCCGATAGCAAATAAGACAACCAAATCTCTTAGCCTTCAAATTATTAGTTTTCAACAAATTACGTTAAATCAAGTTAGGGATTTTCGATTTCGAGCATACGCCCAAGTCCCAAATTACAATATGGACCCACCAAGACCGTCAAACTACTGATCCAGGTCCGTTTACACAAAACATTGACCATAGTCAACTCAAATGAGTTTTAAGGCAAAATTTCACATTTTCTTCAATGTTTTTCACATAAAAAATTTTTGGAAAAGACACGGACTGCACACGTAAATCGAGGTCTCGAAACACAGAAATGAAGGCTAAAACTGAAAATGATCTATTGGGTCATCACATTCTCCACCTCTAAAACAAATGTTCGTCCTCGAACAGACATAGAAGGGTACCTAGACTGGTGAAAAGGTGTGGATATCTACTCCGCATGTCCGACTCGAACTTCCACATGGCTACCTCGATTGGCTGACCTCTCCATTGCACTCGAACTGAAAGATAACTCTTAGACCTCAACTGCCGGACTAGAATGGCCACTGGCTCCTCCTCATAAGTCAAATCCTTGTCCAATTGGACTGAACTAAAATCTAACATATGGAATGGATCATCGTGATACTTCTGGAGCCTGGAGACATGGAACACCGAATGGAATGCTGATAAACTATTTGACAATGCAAGTCTATAGGCAACCTCACCCACACTCTCAAGAATCTCAAAGGGTCTGATATACCTAGGGCTCAACTTTGCCTTCTTTCCGAATCTCATCACACCCTTCATGAGTGAAACTCGGAGCAATACTCTCTCTTCAATCATGAATGCAACATCACGAACTCTACGATCGGCATAACGCTTCTGCCTAGACTGAGTTATGCGAAGTTGATCCTAAATAATCTTGACCTTTTCCAAGGTATCCTGAACCAAATCAGTACCCAACAATCGAACATCTCCCCGCTCAAACCAACTAACTGGCGAACGACACTGCCTCGCGTATAATGCCTCATAAGGAGCCATCTGAATACTCGAATGGTAACTATTTTTGTAGGCAAACTCCGCAAGCAGAAAGAACTGATCCCAAGAACCCCCAAAATCCATAACGCAAGCGCGACACATATCCTCTAATATCTAAATAGTGTGGTCAGACTATCCGTCCGTTTGGGGAGAAATGTTGTACTCAACTCAACCCGTGTGCCTAACTCATGTTGTACGGACCTCCAGAAGTGCGAGGTGAAATACGTAGCTCGATTAGAAATGATGGACATGGTCACACCATGAAGACAGATGATCTCATGGATGTAGATCTCAGCTAAAAGCTCTAAAGAATAGGTAACTGCCACTGGAATGAAATGTGCCGACTTGGTCAACTTATCCAGAATGACCCAAAGGCATTCACGTTCCCGAGGGGTTGCACGCGTTCGAGATGGTTTGGATAGTGATGAAGTCTCGCGCCTTAATGAGGATTTGCACACTTTGTATTATATGAACTCGCAAGCACAATGACCTTACATAGCTAGTTTTTATTCATATTTTTTACTACTTTAGTAGTTCAATAATTGCATTCATTCATATGGTAAAATGTGCTACTAATTTTGAGCACCACTTGCTCAAACTTGGTAATAGGTATTATGTATTCTACAAATTTTATTACCTTTCATTTTGTAAGACCTCATTGAATTTTGATTTGTTTTTCATATATATATATATATATATATATAAAACCTAGCCCTAGTAACCATGCCTAGTGGATTTTGCTATAAAGAAATCACCCCCGAGCCCGATTATGCAATTAGTTTCGAAATCCGATCTCAATTCAGGTCTAAATCTCAATTTAAAAAAAAATCCAATTCTACTCAAATCCCTTATTTTCTACCATAAAGAGCATATATTATGGTTAGAAATCAATGGGTGTTGATGTAAATAGAAGAAACGAGTTAAAGTATACTAATCTACGAAGTAAGATTGAAATCTCTCCTCAAAATCGCCTCTAGGCTGAGCTCTAATGTAAAGATAGTGTAAAATGAAGAAAATTCTGATTTTTAGAAGTTTAAAAGACTGGGCGTCAGGTGCTCATCGTGTTCGCGAGACACGCGAAGTGATTGAGAAGCAGTAGCGACAAAAGGCCTTCGCTTGCGTGTGATGACCCAAAAAGCCATTTTACGAATTTAGACTCCATTCTAGGCTTATTATCCTTAAAAAGATTAATTTTAATTACCTCGAGTTGTGTGCTCAGTCCGGGCGTGAATCCGAAAAGCTTTTATGTGAAAATATGTGAAATAGAAATTTCTAGAGTTAAAATTTAGTTTTTAGTTGACCAAATTTTGAGTAAACGGACCCGGATATGTGTTCCAATGATCCCGAGAGGTCCGCAGTAAAATATGGACTTGGGCGTATGCCCGGAATTGAATTCCGAGGTCCCTAGCCTTAGAAAATAATTTTTGAATAAAATTATTATGCTGGTTTTTACAGGAAATAAAGAAATAAAATAATGTTTGAAATCGTTGGTATCGGGCCCGTATTTTGGTTCCGGAGCCCCGAACAAGTTTTTTGTGATATTTAAGTCTTATATGTGAAGTTTTATGAGAATCAGAGTTGAATTGACGTGATTTGGACGTCCGGTTGAAAAGTTAGAAATTTGAGTGTTCTTGAGGAAATCTTGAGTTTTGAGGCTCAATTTGTAGTTTTTGATGTTATTTTGATGATTTGATCGCACGAGTAAGTCCGTATGATGTTTTAGACTTGTGTGCATGTTTGGTTTGGGGCTTTGAGGGCTCGGGTGAGTTTCAGCTAGGCTATAGAGTGTTTAGACTTAGGAAAAATTTCACTCAGTTGATATCTGGTGTTGACAGGCCTATGATCTCGCAATTGCGAGATCAGGCTTCGCAAATGCGAAGTCCTTTGCCATTCTATGATCTCGCAAATGCGAGATTCTGGTCGCAAATGCGGAATCCCTCGGAAGTCGCAAATGCGACAATTTCATCACATTTGCGATGGTTGCTGGAATTTGAAGGGTTCGCAATTGCGAACCCCTGATCGCAAATGCGAGATCCGCAACCTGTTAAAACATATTTTAGACGGGATTTTCACCTCTTTTTCAATTCTCTCAAACCCTAAATCTCCATAGGCGATTTTCCAAAGACCCAAACTTTTCCTAATCATTGGTAAGTGATCTCTAACTAATTCCTTTCAATCCTTAACAACTTTTTACAAGATCTCAACCAAAAATCTAGAGTTTTCATGGTAAAAATTGGGGGTTTTGGGTAGAACTTAGGAATTTCAAAATTTGGGAATTTAGACCTCGAGGGTTTAGACCAAGTGGGCTCGAGGTCGATTTTCATATTTTGATAAGAAAACATAGTAAAACCATAGTTATTCATTAAATTTAATACCTTTAGCAATAATTAATGATATTGAACCCAATTGTGATTAGATTCAAGTGAGTTGAAACCCAATTCTAAAGGAAAAGTAGTGCTTGAGCAGTGAGTAGCCTGTGAATTCGAGGTAGGTGTTGTGTCTAACCTTAGCTTGAGGGAATAGGTATTGTGTGACTACTTGTTACCTATTTTGTTGCTAAATCCAATGTATAGGTGAGGTGACGAGTATCTATGCGTCGTGGTCAGGTCATAACATGCGAGTGAAAGTAAATTCTTGTTATTTTGGTAGTTGTAAAGCCTATTACTTGCGATTATCGTTGTTGTTGAAATGTTGGAAGTTTGGTATCCGGTTCCACCATGATGGATAGTATTGTGAACACTGAGTTGAGATTTAAATGACAAATGACGCTAAAAACTATGTTGGAACACTGATATCTTGTGAAATCCCTTGTGAATATTGAATTGAGATTGAAATAATAAATGATAATAGAAACTATGATGAAATATCGATTTCCTGTGAAATCTCTCTTTGCATGTTGTTAATGATTCCGTGATTGGTAAGGAGGAGTGTAAAGCACGAAGGGTGATGCCGTGCATGACCCAAATATATTCTATTGTGAGGAAGAGTGTAAAGCACGAAGGGTGATGTCGGGCCTGAATGAACTACATTGTGAGAGTAAAAGCACGAAGGGTGATGTCGTGCCTGAATGAAATACATTGTGAGAGTAAAATCACGAAGGGTGATGCCGTGTATGCTTATTTATGATATGGGGAGGATGAGAAAAAAAGCACGAAGGGTGGTGTCGTGCGAGTTCCTTTTCTATTCTTATTGCTTTAAATTATTGTTGATTATTGTTTATTGTTGTCTTGTTGTTTTTCTCACTACTTATGTTAACCCTTCCCATTATTGGATATAATGTTAACTCTTTAATTGCTATTATACAAGCTAGTATGTTTATACATGTCCAGATTTAATGTGGTGTCCTGTCCTAGCCTCGTCACTACTTCCCCGAGGTTAGGCTCGGAACTTACTCAGTACATGGGGTCGGTTGTACTGATATTACACTCTGCACTTCTTGTGCAGATCTAGGTACCGGTCAAAGCTAGGTGAAAGTAGTTGTTGACTCTATACACGCGGAGACACGAGGTAGATCTGCTAGCGTCCGCAGATTCCTGGATTCTTCCCTTATCTATTTAGATTGCTATTTTATTTCGTTCAAAACAGAGTCATATTTTTTTCAGCCCAATTATTTGTAGCACTCTTTAGTAGTTCGTGGATTGTGACACCAGACTCTGAGTAGTTGTGTAGTTAGTATTAGTTCGTGGCTCTTTATTGCTATTTTGAATATTATTTTTTGACAGTAGTAGTTTTCGTATTTACTTTAAATTGTTTTGTTACGGTAAAGTAAATTTTTTAAAAGGAAACGATTAGTTGAATTTCTAACATTGGCTTGCCTAGCAAGCATGGTGTTAGGCACCATTACGATCCCGTGGTTGGGAATTTGGGTCATGACATTGCGGAAGGGGCTGCACGTGTTCACGATGGTCTGTTCCCCCCCCCCCC
>ML417974.1:66082-90609 GCA_005239525.1 Nicotiana knightiana | reverse complement strand
ATTATTAAGGACAAAGATTAAAAATCGAAATAGAAAATCAGAAGAATAGAGAGGTAGAAGATTTATTAATAAAGGTAGAAATAACGTCCCAAAAAGACAATCTTAAATTAGTAAGAAAGCCTCAAAGATGGACCTTTTTCAAGTAGGATAAGAACAACAAACGAAGTAAGACCTAGAGTAAGTTTCTCAGATAACAACAACAACAACAACAACAACAACAACAACAAAAAACCCAGTTTAATCCCAACATGTGGGGTCTGGGAAGGGTAANAGTAAGACCTAGAGTAAGTTTCTCAGATAACAACAACAACAACAACAACAACAACAACAACAAACCCAGTTTAATCCCAACATGTGGGGTCTGGGAAGGGTAGTTTGTACGCAGACGTTACCCCTACCTAGTGCAGGTAGAGAGGTTGTTTCCAATAGACCCTCAGCAAATAATAATAATAATAATAATAATAAAAAATAAAAAATAAAAATAATTCAAATAAAGATCAAATAATAGTTATTTTACATGTTGTTAATTCAAATAATAGTTAATTAAATTCTTATTTTAGTATTTTGAAAATCATTACTTTTTATTTCATTATGAAAAGATCAAATAAAGTTACCGAGTAATCAACGATGTTTTAAATAATTCAATCGACAAATACATCCCAAAGTCATCCCAGAACTAGGTGTCACAAGTGCATGAGCAGTTTCTAAGAAAAACCAAATGAAATACAATAACCGTCCAGAATACAAATGGGACAGTAAATAAAGTACAACTCGATACTCTGAAGGAGACTCTGTTGGCTGCGGATCGTCTCAAGAGAAGCAGCCCACCTAAGTCCTCGTATCAACCATACCTCTGCTCCAAGCTGGGCCACTAAATGTACATGTACATGTGCAACAAAATGCACAGCAAGTGTAGCATGAGTACGAAAACAAGGTGTACTCAGTAAGTATCCCGCCTAACCTCGAAGAGGTAGTGACGAGAGGTCGACTTTGACTCTTACTAGAGCTCAAATTAATATAATCAAATGTGATGTCAAACATGGAGCAATAACAAATAACAACAGGGGATGACCACTTCTTTCATGAATTATACATTCCAGTTTCCGTCGTTTCAATTAGTAACTCATATCTTAAGGCAATTTAACAGTTCAAATCACAAATGGTATCCAGCAAATATCATGCGCAGGAAATGCCGAGGGTCGAACGGCCCGAACCAACATAAATGTAAACTGTGAACTGCCGAAGGGTCGAAGGGTCGAACGGCGCGAACCATAGATGCATCTATTAACCTGTCGTGGCGTACCGCCGGCTCCCATGAGAGTAGTGGAATAAATCACCCCAATCGCGGAATATAAATTGCGAAGCCATAAACATACACATTCAAACAGTCCACCCCGACTATATCGGGAAAACAGTTACCCAAGAAAATGGCAATTTCTCTTTTAATGGTCACAAAGATGGTGTTTAAATCTTTTCTAGAAATTCATTTGTTAAATTCAATAAGGTTTAAACAATTTTAAATTCGTGAGTGAAGTTACAAGTACGGCAAATAAAACATGTTTTTGGGTCCTAGACTACCCGGACATAAGCATAATAGTAGCTACGCACGGACTCTCGTCACCTCGTACGTACGTAGCCCCCACAAATAATAGCACATATTTAATTATTTCACCTATGGGGACAATTCCCTCTTACAAGGTTAGAAAAGAGATTTACCTCGCTCCGAAGATTCATAACCGGCATCCAAGCCCTTCCGACGACTCACATTGACGCACCACGCACAAAACTATCCAAATAACAGGCAAACCAATGAAAATATACTCTAATACTTATATCAATTCAATTTATATAAATCTCTAACTCCACTCGGAAAGTCGATAAAATCACCCTCGGGCCCATGTGCCCGGATTCTGAAATTTTTCGAAGATAAACTTTCCCATTGCTTCACTAACTCAAATATATAATTTACTCTAAATTCCATGCCCAAATTCGTGGTAAAAATTAAAAATATAAATTCTAGGTTTCCCCGCCAAAACCCCAAATTTCTACAAATTTTCTTCCATAATCCATGCATAATCCAAGTATTTAACTCAAGATAGGAAGAAATCACGATCAAAGACGACGATGTCACATTACAGATGAAGATTCCACCTCTCTTGAAACCACCCAGTCTCATTACTCTATCATCCCGAACCTGATCATTTATAGTCCAATTGTCTTTCCTCCGCCGGAATCCAAATACTGAAATCTGGAATCACGTTCCGAGTAGAACTCCTATCAAGTCATTCATTTCCCCGACATATAGGCAAGCATCCTATCATCATATCAACACCATGCGATAACCAATCATAAGCATCATAACAACCTGAGCATAGCCTCAAAGCTCTCATAAACACAATTACTGAGCTGAAACAACATAATATCCTCCCGTAGAGCAACGACAATAGCCCCAAACAATCACGCATGGAAAAACATCACGCACCATATCTATAGTACCATTACAATTCCTAAAGTTCTCGATTTATAGCAAGCGCTTCGCGACGTGTAAGATTGAGTAAGAAGAAACATAGGCATAAGCCTCAAAGGAATCAAATCGCACGATAAGGAATCAAGAAGTGAAGTACTCCTAACAGCCATGTAGCCTCTCGAAGATAAGTACAGACGTCTCCGTACTGATTCGCAAGACTCTACAGACGTCTCTGATACCACGTTGTCACGACCCAAAATCCATTAAGATCGTGATGGCGCCGGACACCACAGTCAGGCAAGCCAACATTTATTAGTTAATTAAATTCCTATTTTAGTATTTTGAAAATCGTTACTTTTTATTTCATTATGAAAAGATCAAATAAAGTTACCGAGTAATCAACGATGTTTTAAATAATTCAATCGACAAATACATCCCAAAGTCATCCCAGAACCAGGTGTCACAAGTGCATGAGCAGTTTCTAAGAAAAACCAAATGAAATACAATAACCATCCGGAATACAAATGGGACAGTAAAGAAAGTACAACTCGATACTCTAAAGGAGACTCTGTTGGCTGCGGATCGTCTCAAGAGAAGCAGTTCACCTAAGTCCCTGTATCAACCATACTTCTGCTCCAAGCTGGGCCACTAAATGTACATGTACCTGTGCAACAAAATGCACAGCAAGTGTAGCATGAGTACGAAAACAAGGTATACTCAGTAAGTATCCTGCCTAACCTCGAAGAGGTAGTGACGAGAGGTCGACTTTGACTCTTACTAGAGCTCAAATTAATATAATCAAGTGTGATGTCAAACATGGAGGTTATTATCAAATAACAAATAACAACAGGGGATGACCACTTCTTTCATGAATTATAAATTCCAGTTTCCGTCATTTCAATTAGTAACTCATATCTTAAGGCAATTTAACAGTTCAAATAAAAAATGGTATCCAGCAAATATCATGCGCAGGAAATGCCGAGGGCCGAACGGCCCGAACCAACATAAATGTAAAATGTGCACTGCCGAAGGGTCGAACGGCGCGAACCATAGATGCATCTATTAACCTATCGTGGCATACGGCCCGCCCCCATGAGAGTAGTGGAAGAAATCACCCCGCTCGCAGAATACAAATTGCGAAGCGGTCACACATAAACATACACATTCAAACAGTCCACCCCGACTATCGGGAAAACAATTACCTTAGAAAATGACAATTTCTCTTTTAATGGTCACAAAGATAGTATTTAAATCTTTTCTAGAAATTTATTTGTCAAGTTCGATAAGGTTTAAACAATTTTAAATTCGTGAGTGAAGTTACAAGTACGGCAAATAAAACATGTTTTTGGGTCCTAGACTACTCGGACATAAGCATAATAGTAGTTACGCACGGACTCTCGTCACCTCGTACGTACGTAGCCCCCACAAATAATAACACATATTTAATTATTTCACCTATGGGGACAATTACCTCTTACAAGGTTAGAAAGGAGACTTACCTTGCTCCGAAGATTCATAACCGGCCTCCAAGCCCTTCCGACGACTCGCGTTGACGCACCACGTCCAAAACTATCCAAATAACGAGAAAACCAATGAAAATATACTCTAATACTTGTATCATTTCAACTTATATAAATACCTAACTTCACTCGGAAAGTCGATAAAATCACCCTCGGGCCCACGTGCCCGGATTCCAAAAAGTTTCGAAGATATACTTTCCCATAGCCTCACCAACTCAAATATATAATTTGCTCTAAATTCCATGCCCAAATTCGTGGTAAAAATTAAAAAATACAAATTCTAGGTCTCCCCACCAAAACCCAAATTTCTACAAATTTTCTTCCCTAATCCATGCATAATCCAAGTATTTAACTCAAGATGGGAAGAAATCACTTACCTTATGGAAGATGCTGAAAATACCACTCCAAAATCGCCTTCCATCGAAGAAATCAAGTGCAAATGAGCCATAACCTCGGGTTTAAAATACACACTGCCCAGACTCGACCTCCGCACATGCGGCCTCCAGCCTCGCACCTGCGCGCCCGCAGGTGCACCCAAGCACCCGCACCTGCGGCGTTTCTCCTTCACAGTCAACTCCGCACCTGCACTTCCTCTTCCGCATCTGCACCTTCGCAGGTGCGGAAATAACCTCGCATATGCGCCCCCAGCCAAGCCAGCCAAATTCCGTATTTGTGATGCCAAAGCTGCACTTTGCGGCCCTTATTGCGCAGGTGCGGTCGCACCAGACACCATATGCTTCAGCCCTCCCTCAACTCCAAATTCGATTCGTTAACCATATGGAATCCACCCAAGGCCCCCGGGATCCCGTCCAATCACATCAATCTGCTCCAAAACATAATGCGGACCTGCTCGAGGCCTCGAATCACATCAAATAACATCGAAACAATGGATCGCAACTCAATTCAATCTTTATGAACTTTGAAATTTCCATCTTCTATATTCGATGCCGAAACCTATCAAATCACGTCCAATTGACCCCGAATTTTGCACACAAGTCTATCCAACACTACGGGCATGTTCCAACTTTCGAAATCGAAATCCAACCCTGATATCAAAGTTTCCACTTCCGGTTCAATTCCTCAAAACCTTCAAATTTTCTATCTTTATCCAAATGACTCCAAAATGACCTCCGGACCTCCGAATTCACTTCTGATCGCGCTCCTAACTCCAGAATCACCATACGGAGCTATCCCCATACTCGGAATCCCAAACAGACATCAATAACACTGAAATGCACTTCAACCCAGACTTATGAAATTTCTTCCAAATTACTAACTTCCACAATATGCGTCGAAATGCTCCCGGGTCATCCAAAACCCGCTCCGAACATACGCCCAAGTCCGAAATCATCATACGAACCTGCTGGAACCTTCAAATTTTGATTCTGAGGTCGTTTACTCAAAAATCCAATCTTAGTCAATTCTTCCAACTTAAGGATTCCGATATGAGAATCTTCTTTCCGATTCGACTCCGAACTTCCCGAAATTCATTTCCTATCATGCCTACTAGTCGAAATACCTGAAATGAAGCTGCTCATGGCCTTAAATCGCCAAACAATGCGCTAAAGCTCAAAACGACCGGTCGGGTCATTACAATAGGGTAGAACTTAAAGCTAGTGGTACTAGGGGTGGCATTCTAATCATGTGGGACAGGACAATGGAGATTTTTAGACTCTCATCAAGTTCAACACACTATCTCAGCTATGTTTTAAGACATCCAGGTGGATTTCAGATTTTGCTTCTCTAGTGTTTACGGACCTCATACTAACTGGGAAGTGGTGGACCATTGGAATGAACTGGCAGCTATAAGGGGTCTCTAGAACGAATGTTAGGTTATAGGGGGCGACTTCAATATTTGTAGGCTTGAGAATGAGAGATTCAAATTCATAAGGAGGTCAAGAGCCATGAAAAGCTTTTCTGATTTCATTCAAGACATGGATCTGGTGGACCTTCCTTTGCAGGGTGCCTTTTATACTTGGCATGGGGGAGACTCGTTACAAGCCTCCAGGATTGACAGATTTTTGCTCTCTTCAAAGTGGAATGAATATTTTGGCTCTGTGAAACAAATAGCATTGCCAAGGGTGGTCTCAGATCATAAACCTATAGTCCTAGAAAGTGGTGATTGGTCATCTGACCCTTCTTAATTCAAATTTTGAGAATATTAGGTTGCAACAAGAAGGGTTCCTTCATCTAGTGAAGCAATAGGGGAAAAGTTATATTGTTAATGGCTCCCCTGATTTTATTCTTATGTAGAAACTAAAGCTATTAAAAAGGACTTGGCTATCTGGAACAAGGAGGTCTTTGGCAAATTAAATACCAATATCAACAAAGCAATGGAAAAACTACAGATGCTAGAACAGGCTACTGAAGGGAGACCACAAACTCTAGATGAAAAGAACAACATCCTGAGGGTGAAGGTAGAGATTCAACAGTTAGCTAAGACTGAAGAAACTTCTTGGAGGCAAAAATCTTAGATGTTTGTGGTTGAAAGAGGGGGACAAGAACACTAAGTACTTTCAAAGAATAGCTAATTCTAATAGAAGGTACACCCACATTGATAGGTTACAGGTCGGTGAGGTCATCATTGAAGCAAAGAGCAGGTGAAGGAGGCGATTCTTGATTTCTATCAAGAACTTTACACTGAAAATGAAGATTGAAGGCCTACTGCCACCTTTGAAGGTCTGGGTTGTCTGAGCTCTGTTGAGAAAGAATAATTGGAACATGATTTTGAAAAAGTTCTATATGCCTTCAATTCTTATGCACCTGATAAGAGTCCTGGTCCTTATGGCTCTTTACTAGAAGTGTTGGGACACTTTAAAGCTTGACATAATGGGAGCTCTTATTCACTTCCATGTCAATTGCCACATGGTTAAATCCTTTAATGAATCCTTCATTGCTCTTGTCCCCAGGAGAAAAGGTGTAATTTAGCTCAATGACTTCAGGCCAATTAGTCTGATAGGTAGTGTTTACAAGATCTCGGCAAAAGTACTTATAGAAATGCTAAAGAAAGTGATTGGAAAATTGGTTTCAGGCTATCAAAATGCCTTCATCAAAGACGGGCAGATCACTAATGCAGCTCTTATTGCCAATGAAGTGCTGAATTGGAGGCAAAAAAGTGGTGTTCATGGACTTCTTTTCAAGCTGGACATAGAGAAAGCCTTCGACAAACTCAACTGGAAGTTCCTTTCTCAATTCTTCAGCAAATGGGATTTGGGGTGAATTTGATCAAATGGATCAAATACAGCTTCACTACCATGAAGTATTCTATCTTGGTCAACAGGATCCCTGTAGGTTTTTTCTCCCCTAAGAGTAATAAGGCAAGGGGATCCCTTATTACCTTTCCTCTTCATACTGTCAATTAAGGGACTTAGTAAAATGCTTGAGAAGGCCAAGCAATTACAATGGATAACAATTTTCAATGTGGTCAGAGCTCCAGGCTCCTTAGACAATGTATCACATCTATTGTTTGATGACACTCTCATATTATGTAGTGCAGAGAAATCTCAGGTTCAGTACTTAAACCTCACACTCATTCTCTTTGAAGCTGTGTCAGGGTTACACATCAACATGTCCAAGAGTATTATCTACCCTATTAATGTGGTTGCTAAACTTGAGGAGATGGCTGGTATTATGTTCTGTAACAGTGGTGCTTTTCCAACAACTTATCTAGGCCTACCATTGGGTACCAGGCACAGATCAACAGAGATCTGGAATGTGATCATTAAAAATTTTGAGAAAGATTAGCCTCTTGGCAGCAGTATCTCTCTTTGGGAGGTAGACTAACTCTCATTAATAGTGTCCTGGATAGCATTCCTATATACTTTATCACTTTTTCCGATACCAGGTAAAGTACAGAAACAACTTGACAAGATGAGAAGAACATTTTTATGGGAAAGGTGCAGCAAAGATCACAAGTTTCACTTAGTCAAATGGACCAAAGTAACCCTTCCCAAAACTCTGGGAGGCTTAGGTATCAAAGATTTAGCACTACACAACAAATGTTTGTTAATGAAATGGCATTTGAGGTACAATCAAGAAGAAGCTGGGTTTTGGAATAAGGTCATTCAAGCAAAGCATGATTTTTCCAGTCATTGGTACACTAATACAACAAGATCATCTCATGGAACAGGGCTATGGAAAGGAATCAGGAACTTATTGGAAGAATTCTCCCAGAACACTTCCTTACAGGTTGGGGATGGGACACAATACAATTCTGGAGAGATAGATGGTTGGGAACCACTTTTGTGAAGGATGCCTACCTTAGTCTATTCATGATTGCAAGTAATCCAGACTCCACTATAGCCCAAAACAGGGAGGACAACACTTGGAACCTGATTCTAAGAAGAACCCTAAATGATTGGGAGTTGGAAGAGTACTTTTCACTCATTTCTAACATCCAGGACATCCTAATTTCAAACCAAAGGAAGGACAGGCCCAAATGGGTCAATAGCAGGGAGGGTGCTTACTTAGTCAAGGAAGGTTATCTTCTATTGAGCTCAAACAAGGACGTGATTGACCAATGGCCATGGAAGCTAATCTGGAAAACCAAAATGCCACCAAAAGTCATATGCTTCAGCTGGATCACCCTAAATGGTGCTTGATTAACACAGGATAACCTAATCAGGAGGAGCTTTCAGCTAGCCAACATATGTCACATGTGCCATAGCAATCTAGAATCTATCGATCACTTATTTCTTCAGTGCCCAGTTGCAGTCGACATTTGGAATATGTTTTTGTCACTTTTTGGGTTGCAATGGTCTATGCCAGGCAATATCGGAGAGGCCTTCGAGAGCTGGTGCTCTTGGAAAGTTGGAATATCCATCATAAGGATCTGGGCAATGGTTCCTGCTTGCATTTGTGGTGTATATGGAAAGAAAGGAACCAACGATGTTTTGATGGCATCTCAACTCCCACCCCTACTCTCAAGGCTAGATGTTTGGTTAATATTTTTAATTGGGTTAACTATACTCTTGTATTTAATATTGATACTTTCTTGGAATTTATCGGCTCACTAGTTCTGTGATAATTTTTTTGTCTTTTATTGAGCTGGGAATTTTTCTCTTTTGTAATCTTTGCATCTTCTTGATGCTTGTTAATGACATATCACTTAGTACAGAAAAAGAACAACAAATTAAACCTATAATTCATGTGCTCTTACATGCATTGATCAACAATGAGACTTCAATTTTATCTTGATTTTTCTGTAGAAATGAGAATTTGGTCTTTGTTGTGTCCGTCTAACATCTCTGTCACTTTTCGTGTAATAGCCGAGAGAATGGTAAATGAATAGGATTTTAAAATCTAGTTATTATGTTAACGTTTTAGAGTGGTAATGGATGAAGAAGGTGGGTTTCATTCTCACTATTTATCAAAAAGAAAATAAACCACATAACAATAAGAAGAAGAAAGCAACAGAAATTCAGAACGAGAATTTAATTGCTGAAGAATTTATTGAAGTTCACAAGGAAATTAACATTATGAGGAAGGAAAGGTATATGCCTGTGCAACAATTAGAATTCGTCAACATGTGCAGAAGAAAAGGTTAGCTTCCAGACCGATTGAGAGTAGAAATAATGGAAGTGACAGTAGCACTGAATTATTTGAAAGGATAATGCCAAGGAATTCAAGATCAATTGTTTATGGAGATGGATTGAAAGATATTTATAAAATAAAACCCGGATGGAGCACGTGGTGCCTCTGGCATATTTGTCCAATAGTAAGACGGTTGGGATATTTTTGCTCGATTAGTATAACGAGAGTAACTTTAAATAATTTTCGATAGTAGAAGGATTTTGACTATTTTCCGTAGCCACAATTAAAGCCTACATATTTTCATTTCCCTTACAGGTGCGTCTTGAAAAACATAATCAGCAACTTTCTTCAAAGATTTACGAGTGCCAAGGTCTACATATTTTCCATTACTATTCCTTTGACGCAAATGGAAACTCTTCATTCACACAGCCATGAATAGTTAAAACAAAAACAAACGAAAAAAAGTCTCCGACTCATAATGCCATCATCTGAAGTAAATGCAACTGTCATATTAAGTCAGTAAGTTGCGAGATCACCGTTTCACTATTTGCCCAACACTTAGCCTGTCCATAGGAACAAGTTCATCTGATAGACCCTTATCTCAAACAACGTAGCAATAAAGGATAACTGAATCTTCATCTTCATCTCTATCACTGTTTTGCCGAACGCATTATCCAGATACGACTCAAAAAAAACGAACACTAGACTACACAGTATTTCCTCTAAAAGCTCAATGACCTGTCGCTGAAAATCACATCAAGGCAGACCAACAAATCTGGCACACCCTCCTCATTTGCTATCATCAAGGCATTTGCTATGCCAATCACTCCAAACAAGAAAAGCATAAAAGCATTCATGTTTTCACCAAACAGCCAAAGGACACTTCCTGCAGTAAAAGAAGTGTGGTTCAATCGCTGGCATGCAGGATGTGATATTCTGTAGAAGACTTGCAATAAAGCTGCAGACACTGAACCTGAAGAAACCCATAATCACAAAATGGAAGTTTAGTTCGGTACTTACAGATTCTCAATCTCTGACAACTGGACCAGTCATTCGAATAAGAGCAAGCTAGTAGCATCTCCAAATGGAATAAGCACTTCTGATGAGGGGAATAGGCACTTTGGAAGACCAATTCAAGAAAAATGAAACAGGCAACTTTTCAATCCTCAATATGGAATCCAGCAACTATTGGCTTTTTTTGGATATCCAATGCACTCAGAATAACATATAACAAAGACAACTGTATCCATAATTTAACAAAATGAGATATGAAGCCAGGTTATTCCAACACTGCAGCCCTTAAGCCTGCCTTAAACTGGAACTACTTTATCCAGATTTTACACCAGATACAATATTTCGAATGTATAGGGAGAAGAGATCAAAAATTTGATAACTGGGAAAAAAAGAAGCTGAACAATAAACATCAAGAAGTGTAATAGTAAATAAATAAGTTACAACCATTATATTAGCCTATTGTTTGATCCCAATCAGAGAACAAGTCCACTGTACACAACTGGCTGCATAACCTCACCAACTAAAAATGGGGATCCAAGCAATCAGCGCTGAATCCCAGGTTCAAATGAAGATCAACGGATTTCTGCATTGAGTTACTCCAGTACTGCAACTTCTTGGTCAACTCTCCAGTAGTTTGCATCATTGTATTCCTTTATTCCTGCCCCACCATCATCTGTACTCTCCTTTTCAGGATTCTTAGGAACAGTGCTCCTTTTCAAAGGAGCAGCCTCCCCAACAATCCCCTCCTTAAGAGCATGTTCCATTGCCTTTTCAGTACCCTCTAATTCTACGCCAACAAATTCAACATCCTCTTCAAACAAAGAAGAAACAGCAGCTGCTTTCTGACTAGAATCAGATCCAGTTGAAGTTTTGCTAGAATCCGGAGATGTTGAGACACCATTTGGAAGAGATTCTCCACTACCACCAGAAGTGGAACTTACCAAGGGAGTTGTTGCCTCCTCTGAATTGGCCAGATGGCCACTAGAGTTACTAGGATCTTCAAATGGGTTCACAGAGGATCTACCAACTTGAAAATCTGACGCATCCCCCCACGCTGCCCATTCAGGCATAGGCCTGTCTCCAAAGGGGTCATCATTGTCTGACGTCTCAAAGCGGAAGAAACCCATGTCATCTGACACACCTGCTTTCTCGCTTTGTTGACTGAAGTTACCACCATTGACAGAATCCGATCCACCCAATCCACTAATAGCATTTGAAGTAGAAGTGGGTGTTGCATCTGAAGAATTTTTGCTCTCAGCCAATTCGTCCTCCTCTCCTACTACTACCTCGTCATCACTATTGCTATTCCCATCATTTGATGTTCCATTAAGGTTGATCTCTTCCATTGCCTCTGTAGGTGAGGTGTTCATAGGTGCATCGCCAAGTCTATCATCTTGAAAAGCAAACCAGTTTGAGTTTGTGAATAAACTGCTGCACAAGGTGGAAGAAAAGAAAAACAAACTGTCACACACAAACAAAGGAACCAACGGAACACAAGGGCATGCATTTTCTATGGTCAAATGAACGGAGGAATACAAAAAATTCTTCTTTCTCCTCATCCTCTCTTTTTTTTTTTCTTGCTTTTAACATTCTTGGGTTTTTGTTTGGAGGGCCATTTTATTTTTAATCACCTACACCCAATTATAGTACAGACGCAGCAGAAAACACGTGTAATGTATTGACTCCTGCACAAAACTTTCCTTTAAAACTACAGAACTGTGAACTCACCTCCCCTGGTCATCTCCCAATCGGAGGGATGATATCACAACTTCAGCGGATTCATCGTCAAAGTAAACATCCTATATGGCATGACCACAGAACAGTGAGAATGCCAGAGGCTAATGATACCATCAATAAAAGAGTGAGTGACCTTTAAAATATTCAAAAGGAAGTAAAGTAAATCACGGAATAAAAAGTATTACCTCATCATCTCGATCAAGAGCTGCATGACCCTGTAAAAAAGTGATGAAGACCATGAATGAATTGACAAATGTGTAACCATAACCCAATCGCATCCCAAAGCCCACAATTGGGGTTATGTGCACAGTTTCCAGAGTGGTATTCCTCTTTTCTTCTCTTCTGCTTGCAGAACACCCTCCCTCACCCAAACCCGCCCCCACCCCTCTAAACTTCCTTCCCCCAAAAAGAAAGAATAGGCTGAGATAGCAACCCTGATTTTTTCGGGAAATAGAATTTTGAAAAGGCATAAAAAGAGATAGCAACCCTGATTTACAATGCATTAGATAAACCCTTACCTCTTCAGCATCATCATTGTCATATATGGTGTATCGAAATGCTTGGCTAAGATTATTGGCTAAAGCTGCTACATCATAATCTCTATCATGCACATCTTCCTCATCACTGTCCCTCATCCGGTCTTGCAATGCAGTTGGCCGGCTGCTCATGTTTAAAAAATTCGTCATGACCTCTATTCCAGTAGTTGATGTAGGAATTGACAAGGGCACTAAAGCAGAAGTGGCAAGAAGAGAGTAAGCTGGAACACTCAGTTCTTTTGCCCCCAAAGAAGAACTCAACCTAACCACCTCTCCTTCTCCACTCTCTTACGAATTGTGACATTTACGTTTATACTATTCAGATGAGCTCTCCTTGACTATCTGATTGAATGATTTCACTAGAAGCTTTTCATCTAATAAATTGTGACACTTCTTGTCACTACTAGATCACAGTAAAGGACATGACAGCAGTCCACCAAAAATGCATCAATAGTTAATTCCCTGCTTTCCCACCCACCCCTTATCTTTTTTACCCCATTTTCGACCTCTTTCTTCAGATACTAGAAAGTTCATACATCAAAGTAGGTCTAACAGACAGAGATTGGTGCTCACAAAGACACCTCTCTCTCTGAAGTATCTTTATAATATAGTCCGCCTTTTATTGTTAAAACTCCTCGCTGTTTACTACTCCAATCATTTTGAAAATCTGTTTACTTTTTCCATTCTATCATTCCAGCAGATGAGGGCAGAGTTGAGATACTTCAAAATGAAATGGCACAACAACGATTGTTTTAGTAAAGACAACAACGTACTAACACTATAAGTGGTTCAGCTGCTGTAGTTGTTATAGTTACGTCGCATCTGGTGTTAGACAGGGGGTTAGAACTTGTATGTCCATATAGGATAAGTATGAAATTAGAAAAGAACCTCTAAAGTTAGAGAATTCCTAATTGCCTTAAAAGACGCGTTACTAGAAGTGTATGAATGGACAAAGGGAATCCATATAGCCAAGCCCTAACTAATTTGGGATGAGCACATATTTGATTGACAGAAAAACATTATAAATGACATAATATTGGCGATCAGTAACACAATCAAAAAGAAGAGGCAAAACGTACCCACAAGCCCATCGGTAGACATTTTCGATCGTATTACGCTCCTGTAAGACGGTAATTTGCCAATCACTCCATTCCATATTTTTCTGGCATAAAGAATACAGATTAACATGTGAGAAGATGAAATGTTGAACGAATTCAACGCCATCAAAAGTTATTATATAGAACGCATGAGGCAGAACCTTTCACCAACTTCTGCTGCTCAATCAATATCATGAGCCAAAAACAATAAAAAGAAGTGACAGGAATCTAAGAAGATACAGCAGTAAATTTACATGGGACGCCACAAACTAAATATTGACATCAAAGGCATGCGAATGATTTTGTTTAACAAAGTAATTAATCGCATATTCGTGAAGAGGGACGTGGTGCTTAAAAATCAATCAAACAGTTTTTGTTACAATGCACAGTAAAATCAGTGCCAAGCTCTCTTCTCTGCTTCTAAAGAACAAGCTAAGATCAATTTCATATCAAAGACAATCCCTTTGAAGCACAGGAGGGTAGGTAACTGTATGTTGAAACTATTTACGGACGTCCATCCTTAATTCCTTTTTAGTTGTGCGGAGAGCACTGCTTAGAGACATAAACAATTGACTCAGAGAGAACTTTCAGAATCTAACTGAACAATTTTGGTTGATGATGTGCTCATATGCAGTTCGTTGTTGTTGAAAGCATATCAAGCAACAAAGTATAAAGCTTTTACACACCTCAAGATGTTCTTGGATGTGGTTGTCATTCTTTCCCAACTGAACAAGTTTGTTAGAAATCCGTGTTATATGTCCTATGTTACCCACTCGGGGTGCTTGTTTCGCAGTAGCAGGTAAAGTTGGCTGCATCAATTGAAAAACACCATTAAAGCATATCAAGCTATTAAATACAGTGAGGTTGCAGTGTTCCCATTTAACATGTTCTGTTCTTGGAGAGGATGGGGAATGATAACTCAAAAAGAACGAGGCAATGTCAAAACCTAATAATTTAATAGAAAGTAAATCAGTTATTTAGAAATATCAACCTGTTTTTCATCACTAGAAATTGTGGCCTGCTTATCCGTTTGAAGTATCTTCCCAATCAAATTACACTCTTCAAAAAGATGGTCGACAATTATATTGTTTTTGCTGTCCAAGCATGAGTAAATTATACTCTCCACATGATGATGTAATGCATTGTTATAAGGGTACCTATACAGCAATCAAGTAATTTGTTCGGACCAAAGAAGAAAGTAGTAAGAAAGCCACCAACACAAAATCAATGGCTTTTGGTGAGTAAACCAGCCACTCAGAGTTCCAGAATTCATGAGCACAGGCATAAAATCTTACTCAAAAAAGAGATCCAGGACTCTCTCAATCGTCCCAGAGCTGATCAACTCTTTCTCTGCAGCTTCATTGCCAGCTTTCAGTAGCACAGAAATGAATTCCACAATCTACAATAAAGAAGCAAACAACTAAATATAAAAAGATAAAGAGACTCGGCTAAGATTAACAACTCAATGATTTAACAGTGGAAGTGAAAGGAAGCATGCAAATATTGAACATATGTTCATGCTAACACTCCTTTCTGAGCTTCTACTCCACAGACTCAATGCTGAATACGTTTCAACAAATCCACCAAATATAACAAGAAAGGTTATCAAGCTATTTACAATTCATCCAGAATACAAACATGAGCCAACTTGATATCTAACAGATAATGGAAGTCCATACTATTGGAAATTCTAGCTATAAATATCCTTCTGAAATAACACCAATCAACCTAAATTCATCAAATTGTAGTATAAAAACAAGATCAGCTCACTCGATTCAAAGAATGTATACAATACAAACCTTTAAGCGATGCTTCCCTAGAGGTGGTCTAAGTTCACCATATGTCGTAGGCAGAATCTTCTCATCAGAGGTCACATTCAACAGCTTGACCAAGTCACCTGTTCCAGAATGAGCAACAGTTATGAAACATCTTAAAGATAAGGGTCAAGGGGCAGCAAACACATCAGTTATATTAGGAAGCAAAGATTCCTTCTCTTTTGTTTTTGGTGGCCTGTTCTGCAACAGCTTTGCGTTTTCATGATTTCCTACCACCCACTCTTTTAGAAAACTTTGAATTGATCTAAAGGGTAGAAAAGTATCTAAACAAGTATTTAGCAATTCAAAATCATATGAATTTTTTTGCAAAAAGAAACTTACCAAGTTTAGGCAACATTGCATCGATAGTGTCAGGACTGACATGCATGGGTGACTCATAAACATGCTGGCTCCGGAAGGAATACATCATAAATGATGGGATTGATCTTTTTGAATCCAACAGAGATATGCAGACAGTCAAAGAATGGACAAGGGCAGACTTTGACTGTGAATCTTCAAGGGCATGACAAAATATCCTTGAAACAAAGCTGCATGTAAAGGAAGTTGAGCAACTTATTCAGTCAAAATTAACATCATCAGGAAAGAATCCCGAAGAAAAGAGCTTTCAAGAGAAGTATCAACTGGAGTCCTACAGACCTTGGGCTAGATAATTTAGTGGCCAGAGGTGATGGGGTGTTTCTGGTAATTGCACATAGGGTCTCTGCTGCATTAGCATGTACTTCAGGAGGACTCTGGACAATAAAACAGTACATCAGAAATGCTAGATCACCCCCTTTAAAGGGATAGCTAATTCTTGTTTGGTCTTTTTAAAAAATTCAAAAAGAAAAAGCATTGACACATGTCGGGTATCAGATACACTGCTTCACATTTCCCTTCCCCCCACCCCCAAGAAAAAACAAAAAAAGAAGGAAGCTGCATCTTGAGCTAAGCTTGGGAACAGAAGTTTTCTAAATGATAAAGTAAAACAAAAATTATTAATCGTAGGGCAGAACAAGTTGCTAAGCCCCTTTATCTCTGTCCCTATGTTCCCTGTCTGACATGAACATTAGGGGAAAAACAGATTTCTAGTCAAAAATGAAACCTGCTGAAATCAACAGAGAGTCAAAGAGACATGGATCCATCAGTGGAAGGAATTTGGTCTTTCAGTTTACTGCTGCAGGAATACGTAATTCCTGTCAACTACACATTGCAGCTCCAGTTGCCCCGAAGCAGAATGTCATTAAACTGACGTACCATTCAATAAGCAATACGCTGACATTTAAAACATAAAAATACACAGTATCGCCAGCAAAATGCACTGCCAATAAGCAAAGATAGCTAGGCTTAATTGACAGAATCGATTGACGAAAGCACGAGTGCACAATCATATACTGTTATTCTTAATGCAAGATGAATACCTAGACAGCCTGTAAATGTCAACCAGAACGTATATCAAAGGAATTCTAAAGAAAAGTAGCAGGTAATCAGGTAACCCCAAATCTCTCTAACTTACAGAGGGGCTCAATTTATCCACGATCATTTCTAACAAATTGCTGTCAGTTAACCATTGCATCACATCCGATGTGTTGGGGTAGATTTGATCATCGGCACCTACAAGTCGCACCAAAACCTATAAAGAAACAGCTCATCAGAGGGATGCTTCATCAGACTAATTGCCATAGTCGACTATATATCACAATCATACACACATTGTGGCAGATGGAAGAATGGAAAACTACACCACTAACCTCCATTATGGATGTTATACCAATCAAATCGACCATCTGGCGGAAAACATCATGATGCGCCTGTAAGAAAATCAAAATGATCCGGAATAAACCAATACTTTAGGCGGGAGGAGAGGAACAAAAGCAATAAAACATGTACACATTGCTAAGGCGTCCTATTAAGGATTAAATCACTATCCTCCTAAGTTTGCCAAGTGAAAGGAAGGAGTTAGATATGGTCCCCTATGTATTAACCCACTCCCTGTTATAAAGATGCTTGGAGCAACATTTCTTCCCAAAAGTGACTCCATGCAATTATTTCATACACGACTTGAGCAAGTTTTGAGCTCTTGACCCTCCTTGCTCCACCGCTCACTAACCATGTGTAAGTACACATGCAATTATATAGTTAAACTACATCAAAAATTTACTTGTCCAACAGAATAAACATATAACTCCAAAAATCGTTATGCAGTTTACTAAACCCATAATTACTTTTTTCTTATCTATTCTTTCCTTGGATAAGTAAGCATATACTCCAATTACTATTGCAGATCAGACTGCATCTTACTTGAACTTTTCAACAAGGGTGAAACCAAGCATGAGCTGTCCAACAGTAAAATCCAGCCAGAGCTAGGTGAGTTCTGTTAAATTATTATACAAGGAAGCTATCTACCACCTACTTAGGATGATCTAGAAATACAAAAACATTTGAAGCTCACAGAGAAATGTAGAAGCAACTTAGACTATGTGAAGAAAACTAACAGAAGCACAAATGGGAAAATATTAGTTCTTTATCTTTCCTCCCTTCAGATAGTCTACAGGGCAGGGATGCAAACACAGAGGTCAGGGATATATAGGTCAAAGGAGACAGGGTCTTCAATTGAGATAGGTCAGCAATAAAAGACGCAAGAAGCATGAGAGGAAGCGATGAAAAATAAAAGAGGTAACTCGAATTTGCAGAAAGATGTAACCCTGCCCCCACTTACCCTTCTCAAAAAAGAGAACCCACCATTGAGAGGACTCAAACTACAATGCTTAAAAGAAAGAAAGTAATTATTGGTAGTCTCGGGAAGGAACCTAAGACTATCGTGCGGGAAGGAACCTAAGACTATCGTGCAGCAGAATTGAGAGGTTTGCTAAAAATGCAAAATAGACATTTAAGGTAATGGGCAAAGCAGAATAGTTGTCTCTAGAAACATAGAAATGAAATAGAAGCAACACAAAGAGGGGAAGGACTAACATATCATGAAATTAACAAGCTTAGGGGGCACATCAACAACAACTATCCAAGAATAATCCCACAAGTGGGGGCTGGGGAGAGTAGTGTGTACGCACACCTTACCCCTACCGTGAGATAGAGAGGCCGTTTCCAAAAGACCATCGGCTCGAGAAAAGATGCAAGTAAAGCGGTATCAATAAGCAGTAATGACAACAAGAAAATAAGAAAACAACGCAAAAGGAACAATATGAAGTGATAAAAATCTACCAATAATAGAATACAAGCCACTAATACCACTGTAATGGAAAAAAAACACGCTCAACTACCTACTAACCTTCTACCTTAATATTCGACATTCACGTCTTTCTATCAAGGGTCATGTCCTCCGACAACTAAAGCAACGCCATATTCTGCCTAATCACATCTTACGAACACTTCATTGGCATATCTCTACCTCTTCTCAAGGACAACCTCTCACGCCTCCTTACCTTAGCATATGTGCTTCTCTCACATGTCCAAACCATCTAAGTCTAGCTTCCCGCATCTTGTCCTCCACAGGGGCCACTCTCACCCTGGCCAAAATATCTTCATTTATAATCTTATGAATTCTGGTATGCCCGCACATCCATCTCAACATCCTTATCTTCATTTATAATCTTATCAATCCTGGTATACCCGCACATCCTTTCTGAAGTTCAACATCTCTTCTACTTTCATCTTCTGGAGATGGGAATTCTTGACTGCCCTAGTCGGTCTAACTAGCACTATGTAGAACTTACCTTTAAGTTTAGGCGGCACATTCTTATCACATAAAACACCGGATGTGAGTCTCCACTTCACCCACCGCGCTCCAATACGATGGGTAAGATCCTCGTCAACCTCCCCATCTCCTTGGATAATAGACCTCAAGTACTTGAAACTATCTCTCTCGGGGATGAGTTGTGCATCAAGCCTCACGTTCACTTCATTAGTCATGTCACTGAACTTGCACTCCAAATACTGTGTCTTGGTCCTACCCAACTTGAAACCCTTAGACACCAGGGTCTGTCTCCAAACCTCCAGTCTCGAGTTAACACCGTCTCGCGGCTCGTCAATCAGTACAATATCATCCGCAAATAACATACACCATGGCACCTCACCTTGAATGTTACGCATTAGTGCATCCAATGCCAAAGTAAATTAAAAAGGGCTAAGAGCTGACCTCTAGTATAACCCCATCACAATTGGAAAGTGGTTTGAGTCCCCTTCTATTGTCCTCACCCGAGTTTTAGGTCCAACGTACATGTCCTTAATTGCCCTAGTGTAAAACAAGAACACCTCTAACCCAGTGTTTTGGAGAGCGAGAAGCAGAAAAAAGCGAGGAGGCCTCGCTTCACCGAAGCGAGAAGCATGAAGCGAAGCGCGCGCTTTTTCAAATGAAGCGCAATTTAATACATAGATAAAGAAAAATATTAAGTAGGCATAGATAAATGACCACTACTCAATAAAAATAACATATTTAGCAAATGTTTCAATTCTTAAAATAACATTGGACTTTTGTGCTACTACTAGTTGCAACTCCATACACCCAAGCTGGATCTTTTTTTTTCTTGATGCAATTGAATAATAAGATAGAATTTACTAAAATCACCCAAATAAAAAAAGCATAACTGTTAAAACAGGGCAGAATCAGTGAACATCAATTTTTTTTAAAAACAGAGCAGTATAGCATAGAAAACAGGGCAGAAAAGAGAAAAGAAGAAGAGAAAGAGAAGACAAGAAAAGAGGAGAGGAGTCGAGAGGAAGCAGGTAAACTAGAGAAAAGCAGAAGAAGAAGAAGAAGAAGAAGAAGAGAATGAGAAACTTACCTTGAGAGAATAAGAGAAGAACTGAAGAAGAGATGTCGCACGATGTTTTGGCTTACGGCTCTAGCGAGAAATGTTTTGGAAAAAAGGTGTGTTAAGTGTATTTGCAAAAACAATTTAGAAAAAACCCTAGGCAACTGCTGGACCTCGCTTAAGCGAGCTTTTCTCACTTTTTTGCCTGAAGCACTCGCTTTTTTCCAGATGCCTCGCTTTAGGTGAGAAAAGCGCAGACCTTGCACCTCGCTTCGGCACTTTAAGCGAGAAGCGCTCGCTTTTAGTAACCCTGCTCTAACCTCCAAACATCTCCATAGAACCTCCCTTGCAACTTTGTCGTACGTTTTCTCTACATCAATGAACACCATACGCAAGTCCCTCTTCCTCTCCCTATACTACTCCACCAACCTCCTTACAAGATGAATGGTTGTCGTAGTCGAACGACCCGGCATGAATCCGAACTGGTTTTCGAAAAAGATAGCTTCCCATTGCCCAAAAAAACCGCTGCCTAATATTATATCGAAAAATAATATGATATTTGAAATGAATGATGCTAAAGATTATCAACTACTACATCACTGGAAAAAATTAAAATGACATGACCACAAATAAATATACAAACCTTGCTTTTTGATAAATAAATACTCATGCATGTTTATAAAGATAAAATGGGTAGCAAATAATAAATAGGTGTTGAAATGTAAATGCAACATGTAACAAACAAAGACATGTGGCATTCTAAGGTTGAACTAGTGTTGGAGAGAGCTTATAAATTTTCAACTTCTGTTTCTTGCAAAAAGGAGACTTCTTTTCATAAAAAATTTGGCGATTCCCGGATATGGACCAAAATCTTGGTATTTAATCTACCAGCATCAAAGAAATGATGTTTTCTTTTCTTTCTACCAAAAAATTTTAATTTTATGATTTTCTAGACACTAACTTGAAAACTGGATGAAAATGAACACATGATCACTTACTAGATGAGCAATTTATAACAAGGTGTCAATATAAGATAATATTTAGCCGGGGACTCATATGAGGATTAGACATTTTTCTGGTTAATAACCTTCATCATCAATCAATCAAAACTCTCGGGGTTAAGATAGGTTGAGTTAGACCATATGAATTGAGCTACTGATGAAAGTAAACCAATACTCAAGCCAATCTTTGAGGTCTGCATATAAAATTGCTGCTTTATTAAAATCTTAGTTTCTTCAGCACTGCCATAATAATTAATATAGCATCATATCATACTAGACAAATAATATATCATCATACCAGACTACAAATTTTTCCAAGTTGTTGATTTCCACTAACATAATCCTTTTCTTGATTAAAAAAAATAACATCTTGTTATTTCTTCAAAATAGAAAGTCAAAATTTTAACTAAATGAAGAAGCAAATTATCCTGCAGAATGCATCTGCGCATAGACAACGCTACCTGGACATAATTCATGAGGGGAACAGTCTTTCGCAACATGAGGCATATTACAACCTGTAATGCAGTAAGAGTACATAAATCAACTTGCTTTAACCAAATAACATTTCATTAATCTTGTATGCATGAACCTTGTGGATGAATGAAACTATACCTTACTAAAATACCCAGCAAGCAATGCACTATGTGGACGACTTGGTTCCAAGAAGGAAAAGAGTAAATTCATGAGCTGCACCAAGATGATAAAAAAGAGGATTCAACTCTCAAGCAAAACAATTTCTTCTGTCAAACTAAAATGTAATGACTTTTTTTACAGTTGCAATTTAAAATTAAAATGTAATAACTGCATCCAGTGAATTACCATACCTCTTCTTCTTCCACTAGAGTCTTAAGGATGACATCAATTTCACAGGTGAATATCTCACTGGCAATGAAAGGAAATCTATGGTGCAAAACAATAATTAGAAACAAGAAACTGAAGTGGTACCTAATATCTAAAATTAAAAATAAACATATTGTCTTGCAATTAGATTATTCAAATAATTAAAGCTTATTCATGTTCCATGATAACTTACTTAAACTTCCGTTTGCTATCGGCGTCCTCAGAAGGCTCTTCAACAATGTAGCGCAGCAACTGCTCAACCTGGGGTCGATCTCTCAAACTGAAACCTCAAAATCATAAAACATTGTCAATAAACTTTGGGACTTTAAGTTGAATGAATTGTGTGATTATTTATTCTTTCACTAGAACTATATGCCAATTGATGGTTAAAATGAAAAAATTAACAGAAGCATATGCATGATAAAAGAAAGGCATTTTTTAAGGTAATGAGAGGCATTTATAAATGAAAACTGCAAGACTGTTTACAAATTTATGAGGCGGCTGTTTAAAGCTTTGCATTCTTGAATTATCTCTTCCTCATCGAGGAGCTCTTCCAATGTGAAGTTTTCCTTGTCTAATACTGCTTCAACCTGCAAATCCAAGGGAAAAAATGTTTCAAAATCTGGACATATCTACAATTTAGAGGAAAACAAAAGCAGAAGCCAATGGGTAAGTGTTGGACTATGGTAACAACATAAAGAACAGAAATCATCAGACATCTATAAGTCAAAATAGAGAATAGCCAACTTACTACGAAATTCAAAAAAGAGGTTTAAAAGGGTCAAGCTACAAAAATTCCATACTCAGAAGCTCGTCAAAGTACTGGAAAATCACACTACGAATAACGGATGGGTCCAACAAGTAGGTGACGATTATGGTTGAAAGTAAGAATCAACAATCTGAAATACTCCATATCAATCCATGAAAGAAAAGACTCTGGACTACTCTATACCAAAAACACTCACAAATTGTGCAGGTCTTATGTTCATTCTTTTAAGTTGATAAACAGAGAACTTAAACTTTCACTTAATAAACATGCACACACAAGAAAACAATTCCTACAGATAAGTATTTTAAAGAGCGAAACACACATAAAAGCGACAAGGTCCCTTGGAGCTTGATGCGTAAACAGGAAGTGAAGCACACGCTTCTTTCAAGTGAAATGCACAATTACAGAAAATTAAAACCACACATATATGCATTTCAATATAATAATCAAAATGCAATAAATAAATGAATTCAACACCCAATATACAATTACCGGTTTTATTCCAACTCTTCAAAGTTGAGCTTTATAGAACCGACAGTTTTTTGTTTAATTCGCTTAAGTCATTACTTGAAGCGCACATTTTAACTGAAGTGCATGGCTTGACCTACAAAGCAATAACCCCTCGCTTCGAATCGCTACATTGCTTTAACCGACGAAGCGATGGCTTTTAATAACACTGCTACAGATAGATGAAATATTATCTCTTTTTTCATAAGTAATGGGAGAGTAGTATTATATCAGAAAAAACAGCATAAAGAAAGTGCTGGTCAGTATGTACAACCCAATCAAACTGTGCAGATTATTAATTAGACGCTATCTTATCCTAAGTCAATTATCCGTTTTCTCTTCTTTTTTCTTCTCATGATGAAACAGTAAAGATTGTGTCAATGAATAACAAGAAGGTACTTATAAAAGGATCTCAGAAGAGAGGTCTTCTCTATATATATTGAAGGAATTCAAAAGATCCAACAATGAGGCTATGTCAGATTTAAAGTTCTTCCTACACCACAAATAAAGACTCTAACTGTCTTACAGCATCTAGATTTCAGTCGTCTCATTCAAATACCTAATTGTTTCTCTCTAGCCAAGTATTCCAGAGAATGCAAGTAGGAACTGCATTCCAATAGTGTGCTTTCTAGCAAATGGTAATGCATACCACCTGCATAGAGCAAGTTTTATTATTCCTGGCATAACCCATTGGACTCCAAAAATTCTCAGGAACACTGAAAAGTAATTACGACTTGAGACTAATGATCTTGCCCGTTATTAATATTTGAGACTAATGATCTCGAAATCGAATACTTCCAACACCAGTAATCCCCACACTGTTTCTAAGCAATTAATTTCAGCCATCACACATTGATTAAGGCATTAAGGCTTATATCAGGACTCCACTTTCATCCCATTCACACACACAAAAAGGGGGGGGGGGGG
>ML417974.1:0-65802 GCA_005239525.1 Nicotiana knightiana | reverse complement strand
AGCCACCAACAGAGGGGGGGGGGGGGGGGAGGGGGGGCATATATGGTGATCAAATGAAGCCTGACTCAAGCCAATTACTGGCAATCAATTCTAATAAGCAGAAATATAATTAAACAAGCACCAGAAGTAACAGCAGAGACAGGAAGTAACTTGCATTTGACCAATGTAGAACCAATAGTGGCGGAGCCACATGCAAGTTGCAACCAAGGGGATTCAATTAAATTCTCCCTCGCCAGAAAATTACACTGCATAAATAGGGTAAAAACAATTTGTTTATACATATATAGAATTTCAATCCTCTTAACATTAGAGAAATACACGTTTAAATCGCATATGTAGCCCCTTGTCAGAATTCCTGACTCCACCACTGAGCACCAATATAGCATAAGCAAATTACACGATCCAATTAGGGCAATTATAGGCTAAACAAGAGCTCGAGATATAACAGCGCAGAACATGAAGTAATTTTGTTTTTACATAGTCTGTGTGCTCAGATATAGAACATTCATAAGCTACACACTTGTCAATTTTAACACATAATACACTGTCCCCGAGCTTAAGTCACGCATAATGCGGGGACAAAAGAATGAATCAAAAATTCAAAATTATTCAAAATTCAAACTCCACAAAATCACACTTGCTTATCCAAATCAAAATTACAACTACAAGAGCATTTAGACATGTATAATTGGATCAAGTGACGTTACCGGTGAACAAGCGGAGAGAGATGTGAGCTTCCAAAACATATTTGAAAACAGATCTGTTAACCCTAGAACTGAATCGAGACAAAAAAAAAAAAAAAGGAAGAGAAGACTCGAGAAGGTGATACAGAGGGGCTTAGGCTTTTTGAAGTTTTTTGGAGCGAAATAGAGGAAAAGGGAGAAAACCCTAACTTTTGAGATCAAAAAGAAAGCGATGCCGTAAAGATGGAGAAAGAGAGAGGGATGAGGTTCTTCTAAAATAGAAATTGTACTAATGTTTTTCGTTGCTGGAGAAATGAGGACGAAAAAGTACAAAACTGAGGTTTGCAATGTACCAAAGTCGATAATATGCAAAGATAACGTGAATTGAGAGAATGTTTAATTAAATAATTATGATAAATGAGATAAAGACAAAAATGGTTAAATAAATAAATAAATAAATATATATATATATATGTAACAAAAATAAATTTGAATTAAAGGATAAATTTTTAATCTATTGACAAGGGTTTTGAATTTGATTGAAATATAAAAAAATTATTTTTGAATTAAAGCTAATCAATTGACAAGGGTTTTGAATTTGATTGAAATATAAAAAAATTATTTTTGAATTAAAGCTAATCAATTTTTTTTAAACCATGAACAACAAAAGTGAAGGATATATTTAAACGAAAGTTTTCAATTAATAAACTTAATGTTCTTCGATAATCATCAACATATTATTATTATTATAACTTATCAGTAATCTATTTAAGAGTATCTTATTATATATATATATTTATATATATAATTATGATCCTTCTTGTGCACATAAGAAATTGGGGTGGGGGAGGGGTATAGGGCATATAAAACTGTTCCTGTCTACTTTTTCTTTTCTTATTTTATGATCGAGGAAACTCTTTTTTTTATATGCCATGTACCCTCCCCCTCCCCCCAAATTCTTATGTACACAAAAAGAATCATAATTCTTTATGTTTGGATAGCAGGTTATCATATCAATATATTTACAAAAAAAACTTATATATATATATATATATATATATATACACACACACACACACACACAATTGTCCTTGTCTGCTTTTTCTTTTTTTATTTTACGATCGAGGAAACTCTTTTTTTTATATGCCCTATACCCCCCCTCCCCCCCCAATTTCTTATGTACACAAGAAGGATCATAATTCTTTATGTTTGCATACCAAGTTATCTTATCAATATATTTACAAAAAAAACTTTTCTCTCTATATATATATAGCACTCTTAAAATTCAGTTAGTATAAACATTTATAACCAAGATCCAATTAAAAGCTACAACATATCATCAAATAAGTAATACTCTTTTAATTAGTGTAAGAAAAATAACATACAATAGCTTGTTTGGATTGTAGTTACATGATGTTTTATAATGTATCGTATTGTACTGTATTGTATAATTTGATGAATACAATGTTTGATTAGATTGTATCACTTTCGTTGTTTCATGATGTCACGCACCAACATCATGAAGAATAAACTCGCAATATTACTAAGAAAATAATAAGATACGGATTAGAATTATCATATATAAAAGAGTAAAGGATAAAATATGATTATTTAATAATAAGAAAGTGCAAGATGAGAGAAAAAGATAAGGTAACGACGCCACCACGTCGTTCCATAAAGTGGCATTTTTCGTTGTTACGTAACGATGAACGTAACGATACGATATAATAAAATTCAAGTAACAATCAAAATAAACATTGTATTTAAAGTAACAATACGATACAACACAATAGATAACAACCTTCCAAACCAGCTGTAAATCAAATTTATTTTTGTAAGGAAAAAAAAGAGTAGTTTATAGACGGATAAGTTTGATCTCTACTTTTAATTGATCCTTTTTTAAACTAATTTGTTTGTATGATTATCAAGATAGATATACCTTTGTAGAATAAGGTTAGATAGAATCCTATCTTTGGTAATAATATTAAGTAAACAATAATACATAACGATAAACAAGAGACAAAGAGATTGACAAAAATTAAAAGAATCAGCTTAAAATAAATTATAAGACTTCTTTGAATTTGAGATGACGAAATTTTTGTATATTGTAGACAAAAGTTCAAATTAAGAAATTCCAAGCAGCACATTAAATTTTAGAAATATAATAAATTTATAATGTAGGTCATTTTAATAATAACTAAAATTATTATTAAAATATTACGTTAAAAAAAATAGGGTGCAAGTTTAATTCCTAATCTTACGTGCTACTACAACAATATATAGTTATTAAAATAATGGTAAAATAAATTTATGGAAGGCTTCATCCATAGTTATTAGTATAACAAAATACTATAAAATTATTAAGTATAAGCCCTAGATCTTTGTATTTATAAGGGTATCGGTTATTATTATATTATATAGAAAAAATAAAGTTAGTGAAGGGGAGAAAAAGATAAAGAAGGATATATATAAAATAAAATAAAAGTATAAGTCATTTCATTTAGGTTGGTGCCGTTGAAGGGTTGTGAGGAACATCGTGGTTTAAGAGTTACTGTAAAGGTTAGTAACTGGTCAGGATTGGAGTCCTTGTAATTTACTCTCTGACCCTCGTTGGAAGCGATCCTTTTGGTTTATTTGGTATCAGAGCCATGTTGGTAACAACCTGAGAAGTCTAAGTCTGACACTAGTTTCTTAATGAATATCATTAGGAAGAAGACAACTGTTAAAAACAGTAGAAAAGAAGAATATGAATTGCCTCAGCAATTAGATCTACTTAATAAGTGGACTATACCTTTAGTCAAACCTAAGGTAATATACCAATTAGGTACTTTTGAAAAAATTGGTTTAAAACAAGTAGTTAAAACTACTGAAGAGACTATCACTGTAGATAGTGACCATGCTACCTTCAGGTTATTATCTGAAAATGATTTAGCCCCTTATAGGGACTCACATAGATTTATACATATAGGCTTAATACAAGTCGCCTTTAAGCCACTTACTTTAAGAGGCTTACCTGAAAGCTTCATTGCAGCTCTCAGAGATGGCAGAAATCAAAACTGGAAAAAGTCGTTTATAGGGACTGTGCAAACCAGTTTGGCTTATGGTCCTGTTTATTTCAATACTTATCCTAATTTGCAGATTTCTCTTAACGATGAGAATTCTTTAAATGCTTTAACACTTAGCATTAAATTACATGGTTATAATTATTTGCATGGTACAGAAGTTATATGCATCTGTTATAGGATTTATTTCAAACCGTTATATACTTTGAATCCTATGTGCAAGATTATGGATTTTAAAAATGAAACTATTCTTATAGAAACCAACTTTGGGAAATCCAAAGTAACTACCAGAAGACCTATCAAATGGGATGAAATTGATTTTCCTAAAGAATGGGTCATAGAGGAAGCAGTTGCACCTCGGAATACTGGTAATACTGAGGTTACAGAAATAGAACAAAACTCAGATGGTACTATTAAAATCAGGTTCAATGAACCCATTCAAACTGATAAAATCAGTTTGTCATCTAGATTAACTAGATCGGACTCTTCTTATATTTCTCCAATTGATTATGTGGTGGACTTTCCTTCAAGAGCTTCCACATCTCAGATTAGAGAAAATAATAGAGTTAATAATATTAGTATTAGCAGTGATAATATTGTCAAGATTGATTCAGATCTTGAACCTACTGCATCCGAAATGGATTTTTCAAATGGTGTTAATAATGATTGAAAACCAAATAGATTTTAGTCCGGGTTCACCGGCAAGAAAAATAATTTTAGAAGAATTTTTAAAACCCAGATGGGCTGTTTTCAGAAAATGGTTTCATGAAAACATGACTAGTGAATTAATTCAATATTTTAGACATGATTTTTATGAGGATATTAGCAAGAAAAATAAAATTATTGCTTTTGTTCCATGGTTTATGTCTAAACATGTTTATAACTATATTTCTGTGTTAGAAAGAGATTATACGCTCACTAACGGTAATATTGTTAATTCTGTTTTTTCACCCCAGCAATCTTTTCATATAGGGGAAAAAGACAAAATTATTTATTGCACGGCTTTTTCAAAAATATTTGAAAATGATGTTGCTGCTATAACAGCAAAAAATTTGAATACCATGCTCACCCAGAATAACTATACTAATATGTATGTTAGTATCTTGGGCGAACAGGTTATAAAAATTCATGAGAAATTGGACAAGCTAATAGCTGAAGTCCAAAAAATTCAACAGAATGATGCTAAAGGTAAAGAGCAAATCGCTACTACAAGTATCCAACCACCTCCTGAAGTGAAAGACTTTAATTAAAAGGTCTTGATGACTTGGAAGAACTTCTTAATAAGAAGTTTGGCGAATTTAAGGCGAGCCCCTTAACATTAGAGCATAAACCTGATAAAGGTAAGAGACTACAGGTAGAAGATGAGATTAATAAAATCTCTGAAAAATATGCTTACCAAATAAACCAAAAGGATCGCTTCCAACGAGGGTCAGGGAGTAAATTACAAGAACTCCAGTCCTGGCCAGTTACTAACCTCTACGGTAACCCTTAAACCACGATGTTTCTCACAACCCTTCAACGGTCACCTGCCTAAACGGGTTTACAAACATCACCGGTTAGGTTGGCCTAACCAAGTTTTACTGTCGAAATTAGCAAACTGCCTGGTCTATATAGTTCTTAACCTAAAACCTCATTGGGGTGATACAGTAGGCTTTTTAATAACAAAACATGCTTTGTAAATAACCTTCAAATACTAAGTCTAACACTTACCTGTTTAGCCTATTATTTAGGCTAACAGTATTTCAAAAAGAATAGGATAAAAGAGAAGAACAATACCGGAGACCTTCGAGCTTGGGGCCAAGACCTTCTTTTTCTTATTATAAACCAATTTCAAGTATTCAAGAGGGGTTCTTTACAAGATTAGAGAGAAGCTAGTGAGAAGGGAGAGCGTTGGCTAATGCTTGCCTCCTCCAAAAACCCAAATGATCCTTATATAATGGATCGGTCTATAAACAAACAAAACTAAAAAGAATGGCCGATAAAATAATTACAATAATTGCCGAAAAAGAAAAGTCTACATTATTAGAAACGGACAAACTACTTTATAAAAGTACATTCTCTTCAATAATAGAGGGGCCCGTTACTTTTATGACATTACAAATGGACAAACTACTTTATAAAAGTAGATTCCCTTTAATAATGGAGGGGCCCGTTACTTTATGATATTTGTCTTTATTACCCCAATAATTCATCCTATGGGGCCTTTGTGTCTATTCATGCTTTTCCTTTTCCTTTGTTGTCTTTAACAGAAGATTCTTATGTTGCTTCCTTCAATTTTTCAAGGAAGTCCTATATTTCATCAATATTTATCTCTGTGTCCGAGGTACTTTGTGCTTATCCTGTTGCACAGGTTTCTCCATCTGAAGTATTTTTTATGGAGGTCATAGTCCCAATAATTAAATTTAACTTAGACTTTCTAGTCAGGATGATCATATTCTCGATCCTTGAGGGTACTAATACCCTATTCATCTGAAGGTATTACCTTCTTGATAATGATTTTCGAAAAACTATAAGTTTTTCTTGTATTTGCAGGATAAAAGTGCTGAATCTCAGTTGATCCTGTTTTTGAGAGTATAATCTCATAGCGCATCCTGTATTAATAAGCAGGAGTAGCGTATGACGCTGTATCAAAATATCTGGCCATTAATTGCCATGTGTTATCCTTCCATTTTAGGTCGGATTGTTCCAAAAGAATTCTTAACTCTTTTGTACCCTTTCGGTTATAAACCTCAAGGTTTTCATTACTGTCCTCTGATATAACTGAGGAGTAGGTTGGCACATTAGATGATGAATCTTCATTTTTCTTGGATTGTATATAATCCATAAATTCCTTGTATAACGGATGATTTGTATTACCTCCTGCTATGTTAGCAACAATTAGCTTTTGGTTTCCCATTTGAGCGAGAATATTATTCTCTCTACTATTAGTAGATGTTCTTCCTCTTCTTCGTTGCCGAGGAGGTCTGTATGTAGGCCTCATTATCTGAAAAAGTCAAAAGAGAACTTATTAGTTCAAATATTCTCTTGTAAGAAAATCAGGAAGGGTATTATCAGACCCTTTTTTGTATAATATTTTAAAATCAAAATGGGCTAATAAAGCTTGTCACCTTGCAAACATTTGTTTGGAAACATCATGTTTAAAATCTTTATTAAAGATAAACTTTGCAGCTTGACAATCAGTTTTTATCAAAAACTTCTGATTGTATAAATCAGTTTGGAATTTCATAACACATTTAACTATAGCAAGAATTTCTTTAGCTACAGTTGCATAATTTCTCTGGGATTCATTCCATTTTCCAGAATAAAATTGAACAAGATATTCTTGTTTATCTAATGGAGAACATTGTTTCAATATTCCCCCATAACCAATATCTGAGGCATCGGTTTCTACAACCTTTGCCCAAGTGGGATTAGTTAAAGTTAAGCATGGAAGGTTATGAACCTTTTTCTTAATCATTTTGACTGATGCAGTATGACTGTCAGTCCAAGCTTTGAGATTCTTCTTTAATCTATCATAAAGAAGAGTTATATTCTTAGCAAGATCCTTTATAAAAGGAGAAATATAATTCAAGCTTCCTAAAAATCTTTGAAGCTGGGTCTTATCAGTAATAATATCAGGAAATTTAGAAGCGAATTCAATGCTTCTATTGATAGGAATGATTCTTCCCTTTTCTATATTATGACCTAGAAATCTGACATTGTTTTGGAAAATCAACATTTTTGGTTTGGATATTACTAAACCGTTTTGGAAAATAATTTTCTTAAATAAATCCAAATGTTTAAAATGAGATTCTATATTTTTTGAAAATACTAGAATATCATCAATATAAACAATTATGAAATCCGTATAGGGAAGGAAAATATCATTCATAATTTTTTGAAATTCTGAAGGAGCATTTTTTAAACCAAAAGGCATAACATTCCATTCATATTGGCCCATTGGAACATTGAAAGTAGTTTTATATCTATCTAATTCAGATATCTGAATCTGCCAATAACCTGATTTTAAATCAAATTTTGAAAATATGATGGCATCGTGTAATCTATCTAATAAATCCTTCTTATTAGGGATTTGATACTTGAACCATCTCAACACCTTATTAAGGGGTTTGTAGTTGATAACTAGTCTGGGAACTCCCCGCTCCTGTTCAGCATGCTTATTGACATAAAAAGCAGTGCAAGACCATTTAGACTTTGAGGGTCTTATTAAACCCCTTTGTTGTAAGGAATCAATTTCCTTTTTGCATAATTCTAAATAAGTAGAGTTCATCTGACAAGGTCGAGCCTTGGTAGGGATTTTATCCTCAGAAAAGTCTTCCTCGTAACGAAGATTTATGATATGCTTTTTCCTGCTCCAAAATTGATTCGGATGGTCACCACAAATAGAAGCAGAAAACTGGTTTTTGAGAAAATTTATTTTCTCTACTAATTTAGGATTTTTTAAATCCTGGTCAACAGTAATAGAACTAATTTCATTTTTCAGAAATGCAATTTGGTTGACTTTTGAAGTAATTTTATGAGAAATAATTCCATTCAAAAATCTCTGAACAGGTTCAGTTATAAACTCAAACGTGATATTTTTGCTATTATAAGTACCAGTAAAACCTTTTGTATCCCAGTACAAAAAAGGCATTAATTTAATAAAAAATGGGACACCGAGTATTACATCCATGTCGATATCTTTTACCAAAATGAAACTTTCCGGAATACATATATCATGTTGGCAAATATAAGCCTTGGGTAATTTATATGAAATACCCATTGAACCACCACTAGCATTTTTCAGACGATGAGTGGTTTTATGAAAATATCTGGAAAGTATTATTCCTTTTTTTACACAATTTAAATCTGCTCCACTATCAAATAAAACAATAAACTCTTTTTTGAAATTGTAGTCGATTAAAAGAGTTATTTTTATTAAAAACTTTTGGTTGATAAAATACTGGAGTTTTTCCAGAAATTCTTCTTCAGAAAAATCTATGGCTGCTAATAAAGTATGGACAATATTATTTTCTGAAGAGCATGCAACAATATCATTATTCTTGATACTAATATCTTTCTTAGAATTTTCTATTTTGCAAATTCTTTCATCTAAGGCTACGTTTGAAGCCTTTAATTCCGAGATTTCTTTCTTGAGATAATTTATCTCAGTGCTTAAATCTTGGACAGTAGCCAACCTATCAGGCTGGGATTTCCCTTTGACCAAATTTCTGATCTCTGACATGGTGTAAGGTCCTTTCTGCGAAGGAATGTCTTTCACCTCTGTTCCTACTTCATAATTTGTAGGAAGTTTGTCAATTAACTGAGACCTTAATTCCGGGTCTTTAATAACCCTTAATAGCTCAATAATGCTATCATTGGTCAAGACATTGATTTTTAAATTTGCAAAGTGCGAGTAGATATTAAAAAGATTGTCATCAGTATTACAACACTGATTTGAGCATTGTCCTTCTTCATAGAACTCTTGCTCATCTTCAGAGGATGAAATATAATATTCCTCTTGAAGGACTCGTAAATCCTCACTAGTAGATGACTCATTGTCAGAATTCTCCGGAGAAGAATTTAGGAGAATTTTACAAAGAGAATCTTTGATATTATCATCTAAATCAAGTTCTTAGATTTTGTCCTTGATTTTGCAATCTTTTGCATAATGGCCTATCCTTCTGCATTTGTAACAGGCCTGGGGTTTTTTTGATTTAACAAAACCCTTTCTGGCTTTATGAAAAGCCTTTCTTCTTTGGGTCTTTTCATGTCGTTTCTCCGGCGAACCCTTTCTCCTTTTGAAATCCTTTTTCTTATGGTATTTCTTTCTATTGGACGGAATGTCAATGGAAAATTGTTCAGAGAATTCGCCTAATTGTTGTCTCTCAGTGGGACGATGTTTCTTTATTTGTTGGTTTAGCTTGATTTCATTACATAGGGCTAAAACTTTCTGAGTGCATACACTAAAGAGCTTACCGTATGAGTAAGCCTCATAATCTATACTCATCCATGTACCTCATAGCAATAGCTTCCGACCACAATAGCTGCTCAATAACAAATTCGGTACTGGTAATAAACCTCATATCAAATAAAACCTTGTTCTAACCCTTTGTACAATGTCAATGATAAAAGAAACATGTAGAAACTCATAATCACTTATCAGATCAACAAGTCATAGAGCTCTCTCGTCCGACAAGTACCATAGCTAAATTCTAAGCTGATTAATGACATTATTCGTCCAAATATACCGTAATCAAATCCGATGGCACCCATTCTAGGTCCAATGACCTCATCTCATCAAATACAAACTTCTCTACTGACATACTACACTAATACAACCTAAAGCCACAAACCGTGCAATTTGTGCACTAATAAGCAATAACTCAGATATACCCAAAAATGAAAAGTGACTCAACTGAGGGAACGGTCCCGCAAGCTCAATAGGTACCACCACGAGCGCAATAAACCCATCACACAAATGAGAATCAAGGAACACGAAACCTACCCAAACTATCATGCCCCAACTTAACCCCATCCAAACACCGGACCACAAGAAATGCCTCAATCCATAATACTCAAAATCAATAACCATACGCAAATCAACAACAAACACAAAGTGCATGACCATAAACATGGGGAAACAGGTAGTACAATATACCACAAACTGGAAAATGCTATAACCAAGGCATAATCAACCATTCAGCACCCCAAGAACCGTCTGCTCGAATTTTGCTACAAGGCCTAAACAAAAATGCATCACGTCAGAACACGAACAAGCTCAATTTTAATTGAATGACACATCCCTCAACAATAGCAGTATTGAGTCAACATCTGACCAGTGTAGAATACACATCCTCATTAGGCCTACCAATGGGTCCCCAATTCAACTCTGGTCATACACAAATAGATAAATCTCCAAAAGTCCACAATAACCTAACCATAACACATACTATCAGTTATCTAACTTTGTCCATACCTTCACAGTCCACAACCAAGGGCAATCCGCCTTTGAGAACTCCAGTCTCCAAATCCCTAGAATACCAGAATCATCACATCTGATCCCAATTCGACCACAAAAGTGACTGCCACATCCTTAATACCCAATCATTCAACGAGAAATACTTTCATAAGTCTTTCGAGCCACATAGCAAAATATGAACATCAGTAGTCGGTCAACCAGACGAGTACCACAATACCAATGAAGCACCCGTAAATTGAAACACAATGTGCCCTTATGTAATGTACACTTTTCTCAAGTAATACTAAGTAATACTAGCATTCTTCTAAGCATCTGAAACCGTCCATGTTGTCTAGAACTCATGACCTTTCCTTCAATACTAAACCATCAACTTGTACATACACATCTCAATTCCACACAACACACCACCTATATCATACCATCATATCGAGAATCCCATTATCAACTCTTATTCACTAGCAGAATACATACTCAATCAGCCAGAAACCTTCCACTTCATCCCATCCAGGAGAAAAATCACAACACATAACATACTCCTCGTGCCTGTAGAAGACATATGTCCCTAGCCACGGTAGAAATCATCGAGAACCTTCGAAACCCATTTTGTACATAACCAAGCCATCAGAACTGAATTCCTCTAACTCAACCAAGTCACACAGGTCAAAGCCCAAGAGTATTGCCACAAAACAACAGTAAAGCCTCACCACATCATAAAAACCAATATAATTGATCGTACCATTACCATACTGATCCAATCTAATACCAAGCTGCCCTATTTCTCTGAGTTCCTTCCGAATCACCTTTAAGTTGACACTTCTACTTGCCAGTACACTATGACCCTTAACTCAACACTCACCACAAGAGGTCCTAACATGAAACCACATCTCCCTAAAGCCCATAAGCCGCGGTATTCCCTCTTAAGCACCCCAAAAGTACCACAACCGAGATACCCACTCTAAAGAGACTTTTTGTGAATCTGAAGTTGTTCATTAACTTCTCTGATATTGAAATGTAGAACCTCTAACAATACAGATATACCGTAAGTTTCAACACCTATTAGTGCGAATCTCAGATCTTGGCCTTTTGCAAATCCAGAAATTCCTCAAATGCCACATATGAATCTTGAATCCATGAGAACTATCTCAAAAAGTTATCCACTTTGCTCTAGTCACAACTGGACCAGCTCAACCGACCAAACCACCCGTGCTCCATTAGCAGCCCAATATAAGAAGTAGCCCCACATTAACTCAACCGAGTGACTCCCTTCTTCTTAGCACATTACATCCACCATGAATACCAAACCCGAATCATTCAAAGATTTCCATATATCCACAGTGTAATACATCATGCATCAAGAAATTTCATTGCTCATGTCACCCTCAAAACCAACCTCTTCAAATAATAACTGCTTTATAGGTATACCTCAGACCAAGATTAATACATGACCATGCAATTAGATCGTTGATAACATGCTCCTCCACTTGACTTAAAGCCATAGAATCAACATCTGATAACTCACAATGCCCTTGCTCAATTACTGCCATAATCTCACACCGTAATTTAACTAAATCCTTCATAAGCTCATGTAACATAAATCGTAAAATGCTTCAAATCATCTGCTAAGCTCAAATTCATCGTCGTGATAGTCAAGCCAACTTCCTCAAGCGATCCAAACTCAAATTGTTACACCTATAACCCGCATGTAGAAAGAAACTCTCCACATAATCCCCATAAGAATCACACACCCATAGGCTACCCTGCTGTCACGACCCGAAAACCAACTCGGCCATGATAGTGCCTATCGTGATACTAGGCCAGCCAATTTACTAGGCATAACATGAGAAAAACTTTCGTTTAAGCATTTGAAAAAACATAAAGGTAGGTCAAACATTTAAATACAGCCCCAAAACCTCGGAGTCATCAGTCATGAGCAACTAAAAAGGAAATACAAAATCTTGTATTGTTCCCTTACTGCAAACCAGTCCGATAATAAACAAATGACTAATAGGAAGGAGAGAGACAAGGCTGCGAACGCCATGCAACTACCTTGCAATCTCCAACGTGCTCTCAGCGAGTAAACCAGCTCTCACTCAATCCAGACACCTGAATATGCACACAAGGTGTAGGGGGTAACGTAAGTACACCAACTCAGTAAGTAACAAGCCCAACCTGTGGACTGAGAGGTAGTGACAGACTAAACCTCCATATTCATGAAAAAATAAATGTACAGAAATTTAGGCATGCTTTCAGTTATCTAGACAGCTCAAGTGATAAGACGAACACAGTTCCAAACATTTTAACATATATACCTCGGCATATCCTACATGACAATGCATCAACAGTGTGAAATGCACAATGTACTCCCACTCTCAAATACTCGTCCACTCAGTACTGTATATGGCTCGCATGGCCCAGGGAAGATCCCTCCCAGAATATATACACATCAGACAGAAGTCACTCAGTACTGAAGAAAGTCGATCCAGTCCTAAGGAGAAGATCCATCTCCAGATAATGATAAACCTCACAACCACTCGGTATTGTGTATGGCTCAACGTCGTAGGGAAGATCCATCCCAAAATACGTACACACGTCACTGACCTCAGGCGCTCAGTACCGATGGGAACAGGCCAATCCAGCCTCGTGGAGAAGATCCATCTCCAGATAAATACTTTGGACAAGATCCATGCTCAGGGACAATCCATCCCTCACATATCATCAATTTAGGACAAGATCCATGCCCATGGAATATCCATCCCTCAATATCAATGCGCTCAATAGGGGTGTAAAGACTCCGGAGGGGCTCCTATTAGCCCAAGCGATATATCAAGCCAATGAAGGCATGATTAGAATATTGTTGCGGCGTGCAGCCTGATCCAACATATATCTCGTTGTGGCGTGCAACCCGATCCAATATACATCTCTCACTCAATATCAGGCTCTCGGCCTCACTCAGTCATCACTCTCTAGTATCGCTCACATGGGCTCACAATGCATGAACTAGCCCGAATCAATGATATAATATGCAAAATCAATAATTACTTAGACTAAGATATGATATGATATGCAATGGCAGGACTAAGTATATAGTATCAATGAAACACATGAGATGGCGGTAATAAATGACCACTCGGGTCTCAACAACATCGACGTAAAGCCTTAACATAATATCCAGCATGATTTCTAGAATATTCACATCAGTCACATTGACAAAAGCACAAATATCAACAAGAGAGAACCTAGGACCCATGCCATGGAATGAACCAAGTCACAAATCACACGGTGCACACTCTCACACCCGTCACTTGGCATGTGCGTCACCCAATTCTAGTCACATAACACGTAGTTCGGGGTTTCGAACCCTCAGAACCAAGATTGGATGCGTTACTTACCTCAATCAAGCCAAAGCTCTACTCCGCAATGCCCTTGTCGCTCGACTCGGCCACAAATCGCCCTAAATCTAACCAAAATCAGTATTATATCATTAGTATATGCTAAAGGAGCGAATCCCACGTCACAATTATCAAATTACATCACAAATCCCGAATTCGGCCAAACCTGACCCCCCGACCCACGTCTCGGCAAAGATCACAAAACTAGAATCCTTACACTCTCACGAGTCTATACATACCAAATACATCAAAATTCAACGACAATTGACCCCTCAAATCCTTAAATCAATATCTCAAGTTTCCAAGCCTGAACCCCTCAAATTAAACCATTAAATCCCACTAATTTCATGATTAATCAGTCAAATATCAACATAGAATCGAGTATTAGGTTCAAAAATGTTACCTCAATGTGTTTCCCTTGAATCCCTCTTCAAAATCCCTAAAAAATCTCCAAACCCATCTTAAAAAATGGTGAAATATGAGAAAATTTGCGAAGGCATCATTTTGTACTTTCTGCCCAGTGACTACCGCACCTGCAGAACATTTCTCGCACCTGCGGTCTCAGGTGCGCACCTGCGACCATGACTTAAATCCCGACTTTCGCATCTGCGACCCTCACCTCGCACCTGCGGGCTCGCAGGTGCGACCAAAATACCGCATCTGCGCTCCCAGGCCAGCCTTCCTCTTTCCGCACCTGCGCATGTCCCACTGCACCTGCGGCTCGCTATCCGCAGGTGCGACCATACCAGTAAACTGGCACCAGCATCAGCTTTGCTGCATTTCCCAAGTCCAAACCTCCGATAACCATTCGAAATAAATCCAGAGGCCCTCGGGACCTCAACCAATGATACCCACATGTCATATATGATTATTCCAACTTAGTCGAACCTTTGGAACACTCAAACCAACATCAAATCACGCAATTTACTCAAAATTCAAGCCTAAGGATTTCTAAACTTCCGAAATTCACCAACGATGCCGAATCTAACCAAACCTCATCCGAATGACCTGAAATTTTGCACACACATCCCAAATGACACTACGAACCTGTTCCAACTTCTGGAATTCCATTCCGACCCTGATAGCTAATTTTCCATTGTTGAACGGAAATCGCCAAAAATCATATTTCTCCAATTCAAGCCTAATTCTACCACGGACCTCCGAATAACATTCCAAATACACTCCTAAGTCCCAAATCACCTAACGAAACCATCTGAACCATAAAAACCCCATTCCGAGATCATATACCTATAAGTCAACTTCCAGTTGAGTTTTACAACTATTGAACCAAGCTAAGAGACTAAGTGTCTCATTTCTCTCCACAATCACTCTGAACCCGAGCCAACCAACCAACACCACACAAAAGAGATGAACCACACACACAATATAGCAAAAATGGGGGAAATAGGCTAAACTCTCGGAACGACCGACCAGGTTGTTACACTTGCATGTGATAACCCACCTGCTTAGCCTCAAACTAACATTTCTCTATGCCCTTTCATGGTCACTGCCACTATGCAATCACTCAATCCTTAAGGCATAAGAATCTACTTTATCCCACAAATGAACAACATGACAGAACACACTCATAACTTGAGACTGTACAACATATCAAGATAGAAAACAAGCATCAAATAGTCTTTCTTACGTCCCAAGAGAACTCTTCTCATCATATCCAAGCCAGTCTAACATATCCCGCAGTCACATCATACTCATCATGTAGCCATATAACCACTCACTGAGCCACTAATCCTACTCCTAGGGACACTACCGGACATAGGAGTCCAAAAGCACATACTCGTACAACTGAAACCACCGAGTCCAAGCTACAGTCAAAACCCGGCCCCAAGTCTTCCAGACTGGCCTATCACTAAAACACAGAAAATACATCTTGCACCTCATCCATGGAATCATATGTCGTCGATGCACATCTAATACTGGGCACTCAACATTACACACAGGTGAGTGGAAGGAATTCAAAGAGATACGCTTCAAGCTGAATCAATGCCGCACGATAAGGAAAAAAAGATGGGAAATTTATTCTAGATGCCCTGTAGTCTCTCGAAGATAGGTATGGACATCATCATACCGATCTGTAAGACTCTACTAGACACTTACTCATGATTCATAGAACCTATGAACCTAGAGCTCTGATACCAACTTGTCGCAACCCAAAATCCATTAGTCGTGATGGCACCTAACCCAACCCGCTAGATAATCCAAATAATAACCAACACAACTCAAATAAGAATAATATGAGTCATTGTACAAAATAACAAGACTTCAATACAAAATCTCAAGGATTGGTAGTACAAATCATGAGCTTCTAAGACTTATAATTTACAAAGCTGGTACAAAATAAAAACATCATTTGTTTGATATATACCTAAACAAATTTGCAATTCTAAAGCTACCAAGAACAAACGGCAGCTATACTAGAAGACAGGTACATCTTCAATGCCAACTCCAGCCATACACAGCAACATCAACACCGAGATCTACACACAAGATGCATAAGTATAATATGAGTACAACTGGCCCCATATACTTAATAAGTAACAGTTCTAACCTCAGATTGAAAGTAGTGACGAGCTCAGAAGATAGTCAAAGTCTAACATAAATAGCCAATAACAACTTGTAATAATACAATGAGGGCAGTAAAGGAAAATAACTCAATAGATATATTCTCAGCTCGTTCAAAGTTACGGAAAAGTATGCATGCTTATCAAGTATAATAGTCAAGTCTATATCTTACCATCGAAATCAACTAAATATGAGTTTATCAAAAGAACCGTATTATCAATTCACAACACTAGATAAGAATTTTGTTTACCAATTAGCATGAGGAAATTGAATTTTTATGCCAACATGTCAAGTCATCAGTTATCATATGCCGTCTAGCATGAGGAATATACATCTTTATGCCTATATGTAAAATATACTTGTAAAATCAACAAATGTCATATTACCGTCTAGTATGAAAAAAATGCATCTATGTGCCTACATGACAAATATCCATATCAACTCAGTATCATCATAGTGAAGCTATCAAAAATATCCATACTTAGCATACTTACGGTGCCTGGCGCAAGACCCTTACCAAAATACGCAACAACTCTTAGCAATGTACGAGGCCTGGAATAAATTCCCATCATTAAAGCATGTACGTAAAATATTATGCATGCGCCCACTGTTGGCATGTCAGGCTCTAGAGGGGCAGATCCTACTCAAGCACTAATCATAAGCCAATGCATAACCTCAAAATTAATAATACTTAGCCTAATGTGGGGCCTGGTGTACGCGTCACCTCAATATTAATATAATCATTGCGGCGTGTAGCCCGATCCAAAATAACTCACAACACGGCTCTACGGTGCAAAACAGTCATCAATCCGCTCAAGTCTCCATATGTCAATATATCACAGAAACACAATCCAATCATGTAGTGGGGAATACCATGATGTGCCTTAAATATAGCTCAAACTCGTTACGTATAAAGACACCAATAACATGTAAAATAACATAGAGGTAGAGATAAAATCATGCATATATAACTGTCATGACTGAAACACTATGACTACGGCTAAGGCAAATAGCTCAACATGGCAAAATAACTCTAACATGTCTCAAACAACTAAGCAGGTGGCCTGGACATGATTTATATCATGAATAATAACACACATAGTATATGATTGGAGAAAACATGACATCAAAGAAGCTTGATAACAAAACAAAGCACATAATAACATAAGAACTACCGGGATCATGAATACATCAGTGCTCGCACACAAGCCCGTCACCTAGCGCATGCGTCACCCATAACCCATCTCAAATATCATATTTCTCACGTATAATTACCCTAAAACCCAAATTTAAATGTGTTACTTACCTCAAACAAGCCAAATCAAATTTGCAAGGACCAATAATGACTTTTCTTTTTGGCCACCATGATCTCTTGTTATCTGTATGTTACTTAAGAAACTCCTAGCATTTTCACGGGAAATAACCTATCGGTGTAACCTCGTATTGACATCCCCCCTACGACACTTCCACATTTACAACTACTATAAAATCAGTTCGAAACTCACCCGAGCCTAACATCTCCTGTGATGAAGTTCCTATGAGAAATTTTACCTTCTACCCAACAGGAAGCATGTACAACAATGTGGGCTTGGATCGTGTGAAGAAGATGGTGCAGTTATCAGGAGGACGAGTGTGTGTTGGGGATGATAATTCGCAGTGTGTTATGACTAGTGCAACAAGATATTGTGAGAATTTGGCTGAGTAATAGTGTTAGATTATGGTAGTAAAAAAGAGAAGTCATTGTTGGTCCTTGTACTATGCAATTATGGCTTAAAGCCAAGTAATGGAGCCTACCATTGATGATTGGGCTAGTGAAACAACCCGGCATGTCGTTTTGAGTATCTGTACTTCGCTTAGTGTTTTGAGGGTTTGAGTATCTCTGCATGATGTATTATGACTTGCGTGAATCGTCAGTGTTGGTTTTCAAGCTATCCGGAATCAATTTGGGAGAATGAACTTCAAGATTTAAGTTCTAAGTTGGAAGAATTGACTAAGTTTAAATTTTTTAGCATTTAACCTCAGAATGGAGTTTCTTCAGTTCCTTTAGCCCTGTTGGGTGAATTTGGACTTGGGAACGCGTCCGGATCGTAATTTGGAGGTCCGCGGTTGAATTAGTCTTGAAATGGCGAAAGTTGGATTTTTTTAGAAGTTTGACTGGGAATGGAATTTTTGATATCGAGGTTGGATTCTGGTTCTGGAAGTTGGAATAGGTCTATAATGAAAAGTGTGACTTGTGTGTAAAATTTGAGGTCAATCGGAGTTGATTTGATGTGGTTCAAATGCTCGGTTGCGATTCTAGAGGTTCTTGAAGTTTCCTTTGATTTTCATGCGTTTTGGTGTCTGATTCGTGGTTTTAGATGTTATTATGATGATTTGAGCGTGCGAGCGAGTTCGTGTCGTGTTTCTAGACTTGTGTGCATAATTTTATTTAGAGCCCCGAGGGCTCGGGTGAGTTTCAGATTGGTTTCAAAATGGCATGAATTTTGATTTATGGTTCTGGTTTCTTCGCATTTGCGATATTTTGGTCGCAAATGTGGCCATCGCATTTGCGAAGAAGTATCACAATTTTAATGCCTGGGAGACTGGGCAGCTTCTCACATTTGCGAAGGCTGGTCTTCGCATTTGCGAAGTCTTTGTCGAAAATGCGACCTCAACAGAATCACTTCAGGTTCGCAAATGTGATGAATCCTTCGCATTTGCGAACCCCCTGTCGCAAATGCGACGCCTGTGACCTGTTAAGTGCTGAGAATTCCGAGTTTTTGCTTCATTTTCCTATTTTTGAACCCTAGCTTCGAGGTGAGGTGATTTTGAGAGGAGATTTTCATAGCAAAACATTGGGTAAGTATCTTTAATCAATTTCCAACTATATTTCATCACTCATTACAAGTTTTAACATCAAATTCATGGGAAATCTATGGGAAAACTTGGGGATTTTATCAAAGGTTTGAAAAATGAAAATTTGGGTTTTGAGAGTCGAATAGGACTCGGAGAAAATAAAACACATATTTGGACTCGTGAGGCTACGGGTAGTCAAGACCTACCCTTGGACCCGACTTTTGACCGGGTGGGCCCGGGGTTTGACTTTAGTTAACTTTTTAAGAATATAATAAAAATCACAGTTTTATTAATTGAAATTATTTTCTCTTGCATCGTGTAATGTATTCAAGTGAGTAATTGGCTAGATTGAGTCGAGCAGAGGCGAATTTGTAGAGAAAAAGGCTAAGTTGAGTGTTGAGTTAACCGAATCGGGGTAAGCGTTTTGGCTAACTTTGTTGAGGGAATTTTACCTCCTATTTTCCATTGTTTGCTACATGCGGGGATAATACATATGTGAGGTGACGAGCATATATGTATGTGTCGGGGTTAATCATGCTCGAGGGTAGATGATGTTATAATTGTGTCTTGTAGAATTAAGTAACTTCCTTGCTTCATGCCTCACTTGATTTACAAATATTAAGAACGTAGTATAAGATGTTAGAAATAAAGACCTAGCCTAAGAACTTGATCAAACTGGATAGAATTTTGGGAATACAATGATGTGTCTTGTTCGGTCGTCTTTATGCGCGATCACTGCTACCTTGCTATGGCCGATATTTTGGGATGCTGGATTCTATACCTATGTTGCTAATGAATTGTGAGATTTGTGGAAGTACTTGAATGTGGCCGTTGAGGGTTCATTGAATCATTGTTGGCTTGTAAAGCAATAATTGAGAACTTTGTTTGGAATATTTGTTGATCACTCTCCTCGATGTTATATATGTACTTCCTGCCTTGCCATTTTATTGATATTTGTATGCTTGGTAAGGAAGAGTGTAAAAAATGAAGGGTGATGTCATGCCATTTTATATTCATTATCATGTGAGGAAGAGTGTAAAGCATGAAGGGTGATGCCGTGCCATTTTATATTCATTACCATGTGAGGAAGAGTGTAAAGCACAAAGGGTGATGCCGTGCCATATTATTGAGAGAGTAAAGCATGAAGGGTGATGTCGTGCCATATTATTGAGAGAGTAAAGCACGAAGGGTGATACTGTGCCATATTATTGAGAGTAAAAGCACGAAGGGTGATGTCGTGCCATATTATTGAGAGTAAAAGCACGAAGGGTGATGTCGTGCCATATTATTGAGAGTAAAAGCACGAAGGGTGATGATGTGCCATGTCATTTGTGAGTAAAAACACGAAGGGTGATGCCGTGCCATTGCATTTATACTTTTATACTTTTTTATCATTGGGAGGTCATGGCACGAAGGGTGTTTCCATGCAAGTGAGGACGAGAGACATGCATTATGTTATGATATTCTTTTCTTGCAGATATCTTCATGTCTTACCTTGAATTGTTACTGTCGTATTTATAGTTCTGATGTGACCTGTTGTCACTTTTTTATCCTTATCCTCTGTCTCAATCGTTGTTGTTTTGCCTATGCCTTCTATTTGTTTAACTTGTAAACATCATACTTACTTCTTGCTGTTATGGTTGCATCCATGTCATATCTATTTTGTTGCACTTAGGTACGAGTTTTCTCCCATATTGGCCATTCATGCTCCTTTTTTTGCATTATCAAGAACATGCATCCCTCTCCCCTTCTCTTAATTGTTATGTCCATCTTCACGACTCCGTCATGCTAGTTAGATGAAATTATAACCTTTTCCCTAATTGTGGTATGCTCTCTACTTAGTCAGTTACTGATGTTCTTCTGTACATTCTCATTTATTATTACGGCTTGCATATTCCCTTCCTTGTCATTTATATTATCGGTATTTCTATCATTTGGTTGGTACTATTTTACGCATATATGGTGACGATGAGATAAATGCACGAAGGGTGTTACCGTGCTGTTAGATTTGATGTCTTGAGTACTTCTTTCATACTATGAAAGTTTGAGGTAATTGTTGTGGTTCATGGGATTTCGTTCTAAGGAAATGGCAGGTTAAGATGTTGGAAACTTTTGAATTGTGATTCTTTCTGGTACTCTTTTATTGTTTTGTACATTTGCATTGTGTACTCTATTCTATTTTTCTGTCGCATAGTTCTATTGCTAGTTTACATTATAATGTTTATTAATGAGCATAATTTAACTAAAAGCCTAGTTACTACTTCGACGGGGTTACAAGGTACTTACCAGTACATGGGGTCGGTTGTACTGATACTGCACTTCTGCTCACTCTGTGTAGACTATTGAAGCGGAGCTGCTGAAGAAGTCGGGGGCTGACCCTGAAAATGTTCGTGTATTCTGGATAGAAGCTGCCACTAGTCCTTGGTAGTTTTAGACCTTATTAATCTGTTCATGTAGTTTTCAAACAAAACGTGTATTTATTCATACTAGCTTTGTATATTCTAAGTCTTAGAAGCTCGTGATTCGTACTACCAGTTTTTGGGTAAATTTTTTAAAATTTTAGATAAATCCTAATTTATTTTTCTTTAAGTTCATTTGGTTGTTTCTTTTGTTAATTGGCTTACTTAGTGAGTCAAGTTAGGTACCATCATGACCTGTGAATGTTGGGTCGTGATAAGGTGGTATTAGAGCACTAGGTTCGTAGGTTCTACGAGTCATGAGCAAGTGTCTAGTAGAGTCATGTAGATCGGTATGATTGCGTCCATACCTATCTTCGGGAGGCTATAGGGCATTTAGGAAAAATTTCCCTTTCTTCATTCTGTATCGTGCGACCTTATTTCAGCTTGAAACCTATGACTTTGACTCCTCCAAATCGCTCATATCTAGTGTTGTGCACTCAGTATTTTCTAGGTGCCGACGATCAGTGATGCTGCAGATAGATTTTGACGGGCTATGGCTGCTTGATTATCATTGTGATATGTTGTCTAGCCTCAGAAGCGGGTGCAATGTTAGATCTTCTAGTCGTTCATTTGTGGTATGAGGCGGGTTCACATGTCTAGTTGGTAAGAATAGATTTGGGAAAGATTGGCTGGTGGCCAGGCTATTGTGATTAAGGTGAGTTCATGGCGAGGTGTCGATTTGAGTATAAACGATGGGCCATCTCCTGCCTGATGAGTTTGGATCATGTGTCTCGTATGAGGTATTCCTTCGGTGAAGTGCAAATATCATCATTTCAGAGCATTTGGGGAAGTTGTTTGACTATTACAAAGATGGGTAAGCGCTTGGTAGGGTCTTCGGGGTGTTCTATGATCAGTATTGAATGAATTTTTGAAGTATTCGGTTAAATAGTCGTGCGGGATCGGGGCATGCTGTGAAGATATGGTACCTTGGGGTGCCGATGAGGTGATATATGGCTTCGAGCTAAGTGGTGGAGTTTGTTAATGACGATCAGATGGTAGGATCATGTGTCGTATAAGTTTCTGGGCCGAAAAATCTCCTGGTTATTACTTTGAATGGGAATATTCTAGTGAAGCACGGGTTTCTCGACGCGTATTAGCTGTGCATTGAATATCACAGTAAGATGAGTGGTTATCGAGAAGGTTCTGGCAAGTTCTAGGTCTTATATAGCCTTTAAGGGCTTTTGGATTTGTCTACGGGTGGGCTTGAAAATGGAAGTGGATGTTAATTGGATCTGCAGTGCTTCCTTGTTAAGAAGAGTCTACATGTCAATGTTGGAGTGATGCAATAAAGGGTTTTGAAATCCCAAGAAGTTCCCTCAGGGCGGTCGTATCGGATTGAGCTACTTTTGGGTTGGCAATCTGCGTGACTCGGTTGAGTTAGAGGCGATTGGTTCTGATTACTTGATAATGTGTTACTGAGATCCGAAGAACTTATCATGGTTCTGCTTGTCTTTCTCAGTAATGTTGTTCCTAATGATTTCCCCACGGTTATATTGTGTGCACTATGTTGTGCTTAATGTTGATGCACATGTGATCAATGAGCCCGAGTATTATGGCTCGATGGGTACCCTGTATGGATTGATATGATGGGATCGTCTTGCACGCCGCAACAGTACAGTGATGAAATGTGGCTCTTTATTTCTATTTCGTGTATTTTGCTTTCACCTTGTTGAGAATAGTTCATCGTAAAATGCTAAAATTTCCCTGCCTGCTTAACTTGCTTAGTAGTTTTCTTACTGTTATCTGTCATGTCTGAATTATTACTTGGTAGTGTACGAAACCGGGTTGTGAGGAGATCCATATGATTATTGTTGATACTCGTCGGTGTGGCTACTTGTGTTGGCTGAGATGAGGGTTCTAGATCTGAGATTCGCGCTATTGTAGTGGGATAAGGAAGGTTTGAAAGAACACTATATTTGTTGAGGATTTGGGCAATGGACCCGATCGGGCGAGTGAGTTCTTGGCTTATTTATTATATGAGTGGTTGAGAGTTTATGCGTGTTTCTTTCATCATCGGCGGGGTATGAAGGTTTTGAATGAGGTTCTAATTGATATGAGATTTGCTATCGGCACCAGATTTGTTCTTGGGCAGTAATGGTGTTCAACAGTTCCTAATGTGAGTATTGGAATGATGGGGTACGTGGTGTGATTATATCTTAGATTATGGTCATAGTTTGATACAACTGGCTCAGACTTGTACAATGTGTAGATGTGGGATTCAGATCTTGTAATGAATTCTGGATGATAGAGATTGGGTTCTAAGGTTTAAGGACCAAGGTTGAAACAGAGATTCCTAATGGTGGTGCGTTGGTGGGCTTATGTGGATTAGGGTGACGTGGGATCACCCACGAGGTTGTGCTTAGTGAGTTTACACATGGTCTAATAGCTTTGGGAAGACTCCTGGCACGTTCGAGGACGAACATGTGTTTAAGTGGTAAAGAATGTAACGATCCGACATGTCGTTTTGAGTATTTGCACTTTGCTCGGTGTTTTGAGGGTTTGAGTATCTCCGCATGATGTATTATGACTTGCGTAAATCATCAGTGTTGATTTTCAAGCTATCCGGAATCAATTTGGGAGAAGTTCTAAGTTGGAAGAATTGACTAAGTTTGAACTTTTTAGCATTTGAACTTGGAATGGAGTTTCGCCAGTTACGTTAGCTCTATTGCGTGATTTTGGACTTGGGAACACGTCCGGATCGTAATTTGGAGGTCCGTAGTTGAATTAGTCTTGAAATGGCGAAAGTTGGATTTTTTAGAAGTTTGACTAGGAATGGACTTTTTGATATCGGGATCGGGTTCCGATTCCGGAAGTTGGAATAGGTCCACAATTGCAAGTGTGACTTGTGTGTAAAATTTGAGGCCAATCGAAGTTGATTTGATGTGGTTCAGATGCTCGGTTGCGATTCTAGAAATTCTTGAAGTTTATATTGATTTTCATGCGTTTTGGCGTCCGATTCGTGGTTTTAGAAGTTATTTGATGATTTGAGCGCGTGAGCGAGTTCGTATCATGTTTTTAGACTTGTGTGCATATTTGATTTAGAGCTCTGAGGGCTCGGGTGAGTTTCAGAATGGTTTTTCATGAATTTTGATTTCTGGTTCTGGTTCCTTCGCATTTGCGATATTTTGGTCGCAAATGCGGCCATCACATTTGTGAAGAAGTCTCGCAATTTCGATGCCTGGGCGACTGGGCAGCTTTTCACATTTGCGATTGATCAGCCGCATTTGCGAAGGCTGGACTTCGCATTTTCGAAGTCTTTGTCGCAAATGCGACCTCATAGAATCACTTCAGGTTCGCAAATGCAATGAATCCTTCGCATTTGCCAACCCCCCGTCGCAAATGCGACGTTTGCAACCTGTTAAGTGCTGAGAATTCCGAGTTTTTGTTTCATTTTTCCTATTTTTGAACCCTAGCTTCGAGGTGAGGCGATTTTGAGAGGGGATTTTCATACCAAAACATTGGGTAAGTATCTTTAATCAATTTTCAACTATATTTCATGTCTTATTACAAGTTTTAACATCAGATTCATGGGAAATCTATGGGAAAAATTGGGGATTTTTCAAAGTTTTGAAAAATGAGAATTTGGGTTTTGAGAGTCGAATAGGACTCGGATTTGAAAACAAAACACATATTTGGACTCGTGAGACTATGGGTAGTCAAGACCTACCCTTGGACCCGGGTTTTGACTGGGCGGGCCGGGGGTTTGACTTTTGTTGACTTTTTAGGAACTGAATAAAAATCATAGCTTTATTAATTGAAATTGTTTTCTCTTGCATCGTGTAATGTATTCAAGTCATCATTGGCTAGATTGATCGAGCGGAGGCGAATTTGTAGAGGAAAAGGCTAAGTTGAGTGTTGAGTTAGCAGAATCGGGGTAAGTGTTTTGCCTAACTTTGTTGAGGGAATTTTTCCTCCTATTTGCCATTGTTTTCTACATATGGGGGTGATACATATGTGAGGTGACGAATATATATGTATGTGCCGAGGTTAATCATGCTCAGGGGTAGATGATGTTATAATTGTGTCTTGTAGAATTAAGTAACTTCCTTACTTCATGCCTCACTTGATTTACAAATATTAAGAACATAGTATAAGATGTTAGAAATAAAGACCTAGCCTAAGAACTTGATCAAATTGGATAGAATTTTGGTAATACAATGATGTGTCTTGTTCGGTCGTCTTTATGCGCGATCACTGCTACCTTGCTATGGCTGATATTTTGGGATGCTGAATTATATACATGTGTTGCTAATGAATTGTGAGATTTGTGGAAGTACTTGAATTATGTGGCCGTTGAGGGTTCATTGAATCATTGTTGGCTTGTAAAGCAGTAATTGAGAACTTTGTTTGGAATATTCGTTGATCACTCTCCTCGATGTTATATATGTACTTCCTACCTTGCCATTTTATATTCGTATGCTTGGTAAGGAAGAGTGTAAAGCACGAAGGGTGATGTCGTGCCATTTTATATTCATTATCATGTGAGAAAGAGTGTAAAGCACGAAGGGTGATGCCGTGCCATTTTATATTCTTTACCATGTGAGGCAGAGTGTAAAGCACGAAGGGTGATGCCGTGCCATATTAAAGCACGAAGGGTGATGTCGTGCCATATTATTGAGAGTAAAAGCACGAAGGGTGATATCGTGCCATATTATTGAGAGTAAAAGCACTAAGGGTGATGTCGTGCCATATTATTGAGAGTAAAAGCAAGAAGGCTGATGCCGTGCCATGTTATTTGTGAGTAAAAGCACGAAGGGTGATGCCGTGCCATTGCATTTATACTTTTATACTTTTATACTTTTGTATCATTGGGAGGTCATGGCACGAAGGGTGTTTCTATGCAAGTGAGGACGAGAGACATGCATTATGTTATGATATTATTTTCTTGAAGATATCTTCATGTCTTACCTTGAATTGTTATTGTCGTATTTATAGTTTTGGTGCGACCTCTTGTCACTTTTTTATCCTTATCCTCTGTCTCAATCGTTGTTGTGTTGCCTATGCCTTCTATTTTTTTAACTTGTAAACATCATACTTACTTCCTACTGTTATGATTATATTTATGTCATATCTGTTTTGTTGCACTTGGGTACGATTCTTCTCCCATGTTGGCCATTCATGCTCTATTTGTTGCATTATCAAGAACATGCACCCCTCTCCCCTTATCTGAATTGTTATGTCCATCTTCATGCCTCCATCATTCTAGTTAGATGAAATTATAACCTTTTCTCTAATTGTGTTCATTAACTCTATGCTCTCTGCTTAGACTGTTACTGATATTCTTCTGTACATTCCCGTTTATTATTACGGTTTGCACATTCCCTTTCTTGTCATTTATATTATCGGTATTTCTATCATTTGGTTGGTACTATTTTACGCATATATGGTGAGGATGAGATAAATGCACGAAAGGTGTTGCCGTGCCATAGATTTGATGTCTTGAGTACTTCTTTCACACTATGAAATTTTAAGGTAATTGTTGTGGTTCATGGGCTTTCGTTCTAAGGAAAGGACCGGTTAAGATGTTGGAAACTGTTGAATTGAGATTCTTTTTGGTACTCTTTTGTTGTTTTGTACAGTTGCATTGTGCACTCTATTCTATTATTCTGTCTCATAATTTTATTGCTAGTTTACATTATAGTGTTTATTAATGAACATCTTTTAACTAAAAGCCTCGTCACTACTTCGACGGGGTTAGTCAAGGTACTTACCAGTACATGGGGTCAATTGTACTGATACTGCACTTCTGCACACTCTATGCAGACTATTGGAGCGGAGCTGCTGAAGAAGTCGGGGGCTGACCTTGAAGATGTTCGTGTATTCTGGATAAAAGTTGCCACTAGTCCTTGGTATGTAGTTTTCAAGCAGAACGTGTATTTATTCATACTAGCTTTGTATATTATAAATCTTAGAAGCTCATGATTCGTACTACCAGTTCTTGGGTAAAATTTGTAAAAGTTTAGATAAATCCTAATTTATTTTTCTTTAAGTTCATTTGGTTGTTTCTTTTGTTAATTGGCTTACCTAGCGGGTCAAGTTAGGTACCATCATGACCTGTGATTTTTGGTTCATGGAACCTAGGTGGTCATGTCTTTGTAGTTTCTGGTTATCAATACATTGGTGATTTAATTATGACTTGAGGAAGATGACATTCGGGGTAATGAGTGTAGGGAATTTATTGTATGTGTGCTATATTTTTGACTTATTAGTTATGTGAAGGTTGTGGAATTACTGAGATTTGATATTTCTTTGAGAATGTAATATGCACGGGAAGGGATTCATTCAGTTGATCTTTAAAGTATTCGTGTGCTAACGGAGCACTAGTTATTTAGTTATATAATAGGGAACGGATTATAATGGGTGACTTTCAATACTGATTCTAGTGGATTCAAGAATTTAAAGTGCGGTACTTAAGGATTTCCGGGTTTGTTGTGTGGCCGAGGATTTGGTTTTTGCAGTAGAGTGTGAAGGGTACTTGAAGTATTTCTATGTTGTCATCAGGTCTGCAGTGCAGTGTCAGAAATATAGAAGAAACAACTTCGGATTCGTAGAAGATCTTTCAGAGTGGGTGTATTAGTTGGAGGTACTATTGAGTGCATGCGAATAAGTATAAAGTGTCTTATGGATATGGAGGCAACGCAGTCTTGTGGTTTGGGGTCACTTGGAATGAGTTTCGATTAGGGTCCATTGCGTGTTGGAATGGAGAGGTATTAATTTGAAGTTAGTCAAGAGAAGACTGAGAAGTTGAGTTAGTTAAGCTGTGGTTTGGGTCGGCATGGTTAAGGAAAAGATTGGTTCCTTTGGTGTGGTAAGGATGTGCAAGTATTTCATGACTATGCTCGTGGGCTTGGCGATCTTTGTAATTTGGTTGGTTTGGAGGTATATAATTCTGATGGTTTGTTATGTGTAAATGGGTCCTGACAGAATTAAGGTGGTTTAGTCCATGACTTGAGGTTTATGTTTCTGCGGTTATGGGAAGTTGGTTATGTGTTGCGATTTTCCTCCTGAAATGAGTTAAGTGAAGGGTTCTAGCCAATGATATGTTTATTCTACTGGTGGTTCAGAAGTTATGATAGAATTATTGTACTATCACGTAATATCATGATAAGTGTAGTGAGCGATGTGGAATCTGAATTGAAGGATCAAGATTGCGGTTCAGTTTGACAAGAGTGTTGCAAGTCCGGAGGAGTAGGGGAATATTTGAGATGTTCGAAGTATGATGGAACTATCTTAGTGTCGCCTGAGAATGGTGTTCTGTGGAAGAATCATTGTGTATTGATTTGTGGATTTTTGATTTGCACTACATAAACAGGATGGTCGGTGGCCATTAATGTTCAGATTTTGTTACCCGGTGCGGTGTTTGTGGGAGTACCTCCCATGGGATGATTTCGTAGGTGCGACACGTCAGTCATTTAAGTAGTAGAGATTGAGGTCAGGTACAGAGATTCTGATATGGTCGCAAATTAGAGAGTTTATGTATGAGAGACACATTATTCCTGTGGTGGTTGCAAAATGTGGAAGTTTGTTCAGGATTTCACGGTTGTTTGTATGTGTCACCAAAAGGGTCATTGTGGATCTTGAAATGATGTTTACCTATTTTGAGATGTTCATGTTCAATTTAGAGGGCCATTGGTAGGTCTAATGTGAATGTATATTCTACCTCAGAACGGATATGTTTATTCAGCACAACATTGTCTATGGATGAGTCTTTAGGCATGGTGGATGTTATTCCAACCCTCATCTATTTTATGTACTAATCTAGAGCGAGATAACTCTCGAGATGTTGATTTGTTTACGGCACCTTAGTCGTGCTTGGGTCTTGCAACACATGATGCGATGTGTCTCCTCAAGGTTATGTTTATTCACTTGATGTGTTTGTGGTTGTTATACGTGTGTCTAATGAATATGAGTATTTTTGGCTCAATGGGTATTCCCATGCAGAATGATTATGTATAGATCAGGTGGCACGCCGCCACATGTATGATGTTTGGATCAGGCTGCATGCTGCAACGGTGATATGTTGTGTAGGATACCTTATACTATACTGTGTATTTTGTTTCTCATCCTTGAGATAGGTCCATAGCATTTGTTTGGTTGTTTTATTCGTTATGTGGGCTAGATAGTTATGCACTCAGGTTTGCTTTTCTTTATTGGTCATATTCGATTTGTGGCTTGGTGGCGCATTGGTGACGTCATATGAGATTTTAGATGGTGATTGATGTGGATTATTGCCCACACAGTTTGTACTAGGTGAGACGAGGTTGTTAAGCCTGGAATTAGTGTAATCAAATTGGTATAATGTATGTTGGAGGGAGAATGTTACTAGTTGGTTTAGGAGGCGGTAATGGTTCTTGCCGAGCAGAATGACTCCATGAGTTATTGATTTGATAGGTGGTCACAAGTTCCTGTGCTTCTCTTTTGTAGTTGCAGTATTTCAAGGGTTGGGACATGCCTTGTATGTGTCATGAGATATATTACGAGCATCCGGTTCGTAAATCTACAGCTATTGTGGTTGAAGGATGTTACTATGGGCAAATAAGTTATGCGGTGCATTGTGTGATTATAGTGTGGATGTATGATCATGTTTTGGTATGGTTTGTTGAGATTGATATGGTATACATATGTTAGAAATGGACCTTGTAGAGAATTCCGAATGTTGGAATTCGGTTCTAAGGCTTGTGGGCTAAGATAACAGGAAGGATTTTCAGTCTAGGTTGAGCTAATGCACTCATATGGATCGTGGTGCACAGGTAGGTGAACGAGGTGTTATACAGTAATTCTGGGGACTTGGGAGCAGTTCTTGGCACGTTCGAGGACGAAGGATGTTTAAAGAAGTCTCAATCTTGGCCTTTGCCATCTGAAGTCTGATATCACACGTAATACTACAAGAGAACACACATTTAGCTAGCATCCAGAATCCTAGCTAACTTAGCAAGATCCCTAGTTAATATCGGTTTAGCTAGGAAAATGACCTGAGCTAATTCCGTAGCTAATATGGTCTTAGCTAAATTTTTTGCTAGAAAGATGTACTGTTCGTAGCTAATTTAGCACTAATCCGTTGCTAAACATTTGCTAGGACATGTGGTAGCTATATTCCAAGCAAAGTTTGTTTGGTCAATATTGGCTTATTGAAACTTTGCTAGGCTATTAGCTAAGAACTTATCCCTTGCTAATATTTGCTACGACTAGACTAGCTAAATTCCAAGCAAAGTTTATTTGTTCTAGGAATATCCCTAGCTAAACTTACAAGTATTTTAGCCTTTTCAACGTTTTGCTTGGAATGTTTCCCAAGCTAAATTACTAGCTAAAAATACCTAGGATTTTTTGTCAAGATCATTCTGTAGCTAATTTGATAACTATTCTAGCCTATATTTGTGTTTGCTTGGGATATTTCCAGGCTAAATCTCACTAGGAATACTTCCTAGATTACATATTATGAAATACAAATACAATTTCCTACATAATTCGACATAAGACAAAATAAATAATTAGATCCAATAATTTTTCACATAAACATAATCAGAGTATCATTAGTTCTAAAATGATGAAGTATATGTCTATCGGTAAATAAAACATGTCTTAAGTTAACAAATTAATAACATAAACTCTACTATTCTAAGATATGTTTGGGGAAGAACCAGAGCCATTTGGTGGTGGTTGAGTTAAACCAAGCATCTCACGCACGACAGCACGAGCCACAACTTTTACTTCTTCTCGCATATCTTCCCGAATACCCGCTTGCATATCTGCCTGCATATTCTCTATCCGTTGATCCAATGCATGATTAAGAAGTTGCTGAAATTCGGGTGTTTCAATAACTTGTTGGGTGGGAATATTTGGAGGAGTAGGAGCACTAGAAGATGTACAATTAACCTTCACTGAATCTGCCAGAAGACAAGTTTTTGGACCAAGTCCATATATTCTTCCTTTTTTTACTCCTCCAACTGTTTCAATCCAAGTTTTCAGTAGTTGTTCATCCGATATACTTTTCAATAAATCCACAACATTGTCTTCGCTAGTTTTTTCTCCTTCCTCATCTTCATTTGTTGCCATGTTTCTTTCTATGTCTCCATCATCTATTTTAAAACCTTCTTCATTCCTTGATGTTGAAGTTTTACCTACCTTCTCCTTCTGAAAAAGATTATAATTATTAGTTATCACGTAGAATATTGAAGTCGCCAAGTAGCAAATCTTAATAGAGCAGTCACATTTGTTCTGTAATGAAGAACAAGAGAGAAATAGACTTCTGTAACTAAGAAGTAGATGAAAAAATAAACTTCTCTAATAAGTAGAGAATTAAAAATATATATAGAAATTATTCATTTAATTGTAGATGGTCATCTAATCAATCTTATTTTCTTGAGGTGCACCAGAGAAGGTGCTATAAAATTGTTGAACGTTTCTCAAATCTAGAGTGTGCAAAGACGTAGAAGTTTTTCTTATACATCATAGACAAAAAATAGCAGGGTAAGACCTAAAAAGAGGGTGCTTATGATATTCTACCATGATAGTGTCCATGAAAAACAACTCTAACACTACTCCTGGAGATATATTCTTGGGACAGAAGAGAAGAGTTGCAATAGCATGTCGGCAGCAACATAATAATAACGCAAATAATAAGAATACAGAATAGACAAAATTATTTATTTTCGATATTTTTAAGTTCCAACAATTTGAGATGATTTTAAAAAGTATCAAACTGAAAAGAAAAGTAAAATTTCCCCTTACTTCTTTTCTCAGGTTGTCACTAAGTGTAAAATTATTTTCTTAAAATAGGTTTATCTTCTCTGACACTTCAGACAAGTACTCAGTGCACATAAATTTGGTGAAGAAAAAGTAATTATTGAAAATATTAATCCATTTATTTGTATTAGTAATAATTTTTCAATGGTTAAGGAGAATCTTTAAGGAATTACAGTCTAAAGATAGATACACAGTTGTAAATATAAAAACACTTCCTACATCTGAAAACTTAGTACTTTTGATGTTCTCTAATTTCACTTTCCAGTATTCATTGAAGCTATATCTGAATGTCATAGAACTGTAATCTGACTACTACAAAAATATGTACAGACAGATAAGAAAAAACAACAATTTTATGTGCATCACTCCCTTGCCTTTTTTCGTCAATGCATCTTAATTACCATATTCACTCTTAATCTTCTTCGGGAGACATGGAAAAAGGCCTTTTTCGAATAAGCCAATTCATTTGGGACCGTGCAGCCATGAATTCAGCAGCAGTTCGAAAGGTTGCCCTATTCGGAATGGATCTAATCTATGAAGAAAGCTTATCTACTTCATTAGTGTGAAGCAGGTAAAGACTCAGCAGGTGCTGCAATGAAGAATGAGATAAAAACATACCCACATTCTTTCTGACTTTCCACATATCCACCTTTTTGTCATTTTTGGTTCTGTGAATCTTCAAAAACAATTCATCATTACGAAGATCTTTCCCTGTTAACTCCTTCTACAATCATTAAAGATATTGTTAGTTTACAGGATAAATCATAAAACAAATTTAGACTGATACTGATAATACTAAAAGATAGAGAAATACTTGTCTTCTTCTGTACTCAGCAAATGCAACTGATCCTCCAGTATGTAAGGAAGGACCTTGTCACGATCCAAATCTAACCCCTGTCATGATGACGCCTATCGTGATACAAGGCAAGCCTATTTCCCAAAATACTACCAATTAACTTATGAGAGTTAAGTAAAAATATTCCATATTAGAAGTTTCCATAAAAGTCCAACATATTTCGAATTTGAAAATAAAATAACAATGCGGAAAACGAGCCCCAAACATCGAGGTGTCACTAAGTCATGAGCGTCTAAATCCATAAGCTAATACATCAACTGTCTAACTGTCAATACGATCCAGAAAGAGGAATAAAAGATAGAAGGAGTAAAAAGGTCCTGTGGACGCTAGAAGCTACCTTGCAGACTCCAAAGATAGCCGGCCTGAACCCAACAATCGCCGCGCTATAACTCACCTGAATCTGCACATAAAGTGCAGGGTGTAGTATGATTACAACCGACTCAGCAGTAACAAAATAACTAAGGAACTGAGCAGTAGTGACGAACTAAGCAGAACAATTCAATTATTACTTTTTACAGTTAAGAATAAACAAGAGTAAACAGGTAATTTCATGAATCATCAAATACTAAAAGGCAATTAGCAGATAAATGCAGTAACAACAACAATAAATGAAACCTCACAGCAATGTCACTCATTCACTAAGCCCTCAATGCACACTCTCAATAGGTACTTGAGCTCACTGAGGGTGTTCAGACTCCGGAGGGGCTCCCACAGCCCGCTAATCTGCACGGACCAGTCACGTGCTGCACGGACAACTCACATGCTATCATATCATATCTGGATCCGCACGGACAACTCACGTGCTATAGTACGATCTGGATTTACACGGACAACTCACGTGCTGCACAGACAACTCACGTGCTATAGTACAATGACTCACAACAGGCCCTCGGCCTCACTCAGTCATGTACCTCTTTAGTCTCACAGTTTTCAACAAATAAGAGAAAACAGTCCAAATCAAGTATTACAGTGTATCAACAAGATAATAGAGACTGAGGTAAACATTTACAAGAAGTTCTATGATTGAGTACAAATAATGTGAGCATGAATAAAGCCTAAGCATGATCTCTAACATGAAGGCAGTCTAGTTTAACAGACATGTAAACACATAAACACAGATAATGGCTATTAGGCTCACAACCTCATGAGACGGACCAAGTCTCAATCCCTCGCGGCGTACACTCACACGCCCGTCACCTAGCGTGGGAATCGCCTCCAAACATTCACATGATATCAATCCTCCGGGTTTATACCCTCAAAGCCAGAGTTAAAATTGTTACTTACCTTAAGAACGTAAAATCCTACTCCGGGATGCCCTTGCTCCTCGGATCGGTCTCCAAAAGCTTCGAATCTATTCAAAATCAGTATATTATCATCAATATACTCTAAAGGAATGAATCCCACATGAAAATTATCAAATTAGACAAAAAATCCCGAATTCGGTCAAATCTGGCCCCCGGGCCCATGTCTCGAAATCTAATAAAATTTACAAAACTAGGAAACCCATTCATTCATGATTCCATCCATACCAATTTTATCTAAATCCGACTTCGAATCGACATTCAACTCTCAAAAATCCATGTTATGAAGTTTCTACAATTTCCCCCCAAATTTTCATCCCAATTCACTAATCGAATGATGAATTCAATGATATATTCATGTATATTAGCCAAATCCGAGTTAGAATCACTTACCCTGATGAATTTCTTGAAAACCCCTCGAAAAATCGCCACAAACCGAGCTCCTTAGGTCGAAATATGAAATAGACTCCTGAACTTCGTATTTATAATGCACCCCTCGGATCCTCACTTCGTTGACCGCCAAATTTCACTGCCGCCGCGAACGCCTCACCATGGTCCGCGGAATTCCAACCGCGGCCGCGAAAGTCTCCAGCTCCTGCGGTCACGACAAATCTTCCGTTGTCCGTGCCAGCCTTCACTGCTGATCGCGGAATCCTGCCACCTCCGCGAAATCCTTCCCCTGTCCACGTAAATCCAGCGCGGTCCGCATTCCCAATTTCAGAAACTAAACACCAGCAACATCAACAGCCTTTTTCAACAGCTAAACTCATCCGTTAACCATCCGAAACACATCCGAGGCTCTCAGGACCTTCACCAACAATACCAACAAGTCCAATAACATCATTCAAACTTAGTCGAACCTAAGAATAACGCAAAATAATACCAAAACACCAAATTCCCTCGGATTCAAACCTAAGGATTCCTAAATTTCCATTTTCGCCAATTCACTGATACAATACAACACATGTCACGACCCAAAATCCTATTAAAGGTTGTGATGGCGTCGGACGCCACTGTCAGGCAAGCCAACACTAAAAGTTGAATAAATCTCTTTTTAGTATTTGAAACTATTTCTTTTCATTACATTAAATAATAATCAATGAACTTTATTGAGTAAATAAAAATGTCTTGATAAATTCAAATAATAATTAAATTCCAAAGTCATCCAGAACCCGGTGTCACAAGTGCATGAGAAAATTTCTAAGAAACAACGAAATACAATAACCGTCCAGAATACAAAATGGGACAGTAGAGAAAATACAACACAATATTCTGAAGGAGACTCTGCTAGCTGTGGGTCATCTCGAGAGGTGCAGCTCACCTAAGTCCCCATATCAACCATGCCACGGCGCCAAGCTAGGCCACTAGATATACATGTGCTTGTGCAACAAAAATGCACAACAAGTGTAGTATGAGTACAAAAATAATGTGTACTCAGTAAGTATCCCGCCTAACCTCGAAGAGGTAGTGACGAGAAGTCGATTTTGACACTTACTAGAGGTCGAATTAAATATAATCAAGTGTGACGCTAAGCTTATATGTCATAATTAATGGACAAATAATGATAGGAAGGAACAACTTCTTTCATAATTACAATTTTAGTCTCCTTCATTTCAGTTGACAACTTATATCTCAAGGCCATTAAACGGTTCAAATCACAGAAAGTACTCAGCAAATATACTGTGCAAGTAATGTCGAGGTCGTATGACCCGGTCCAACATAAATATAAACTGTGCACTGCCAGAGGGTCGAACGACGCGAACCATAGATGCATCTATTACCCCGCTCCCGAATCATATGTGCGACGCGATCAATTATACATAATAGAGTTACCCCGCTCGCGAATCATACATGCGACACAGGTACTCATAGATACACACACTCAAACAGTAAATTCCTACTTTATCAGGAAAATAATTACCCAAGGAAGTGATAAATTCTCTTTTAATGGTCAAGAAGAAGGTGTTTAATCTTTTCTAGAAATTCATTTGCCAAATTCGATATGATTTAAACATTTTAAATTCATCAGTTAAAATTACAAGTACGACAAGTAAAGCATGCTTTTGGGTCCTAGATTACCAGGACATAAGCATAATAGTAGCTACGCACGGAATCCCGTCACCTCGTGCATACGTAGCTCCGACAAATAGTAGCACATGATTTATTATTTCACATATGGGGACAATTCCCTCTTACAAGGTTAGAAAGGAGACTTACCTCGCTTAGAAGTTCTATAGCCGGCTTCCAAGCCTTTCCAACAACTCTAACCGATGCCCAACGCTCCAAAACTAGTCAATAAATGTGCAAACCCATAAAAATATACTAACGACAATTCAATTTAAACAATTTCCCAACTCCACTCGGAAAGTCGATAAAATCACCCTCGGGCCCACGTGCCCGGATTCCAAAAAATTTCGAAGATAAAGTTTACCCACAACCTCACGAACCCAAATATATAATTTACTCTCAATTTCATGCCCAAAATCGTGGTCAAAATTCAAGAATACCAACTTTCTAGGTTTTCCTCAGGACTCAAACTAGAATAAACCACTTACCTAATTCTTGGTGGTGAAGATGGCACTCCCAAGTTTCTCCAAAATCGTCTCCCATGAAAGAAATGAGGTGAAAATAAGCCAAACCCCGATTTTTAAAGAACCTCACTGCCTCCAGCCTTTCCGCACCTACGGTCACTTGACCGCTTATGCACTTCTGTAGGTGCGGCCCCAACTACCGCTTCTACGGTCTTCCACAAGGCCCCTCGCTTCGCTTCTGCGCTTCCTCTTCCGCAGGTAAAGTCCCGCTTCTGCGGCAAGATGACCGCATCTGTGGTCCCAGCATTTCCCTTCTCAACCGCATCTGCTCTCCTTTGGCCGCTTCTGCGGCTCCGCACCTGCGGCCAAGACCTCGCAGGTGTGGCCACACCAGATGACAACAACCCTCAGCCTCTTCTCAAATCCCATTTTCTATCCATTAACCATCCAGAATCCACCCGAGGCTCCCGGGACCCCGTCCGATCACACCAACTAGTTCCAAAACATAATGTGGACCTGCTCGAGGCCTCAATCACATCAAACAATGCAAAAATCATGAATCACACTCAAATTCAAGCTTAATGAACTTTAGAACTTCCAACCTCAACATTCGATGCCGAAACCTATCAAATCACGTCCGATTGACCCCAAATTTTTGTGATGACCCAAAGGGTTATTTGATGAATTAAGATTCCATTCCAGGCTCATTAGCCTTAAAAAAATTAATTTTATTTACCTCGATTTGTGTGCGCAGTCCGGGCATGAAACCAGAAAGCTTTTTATGTGAAAATATGAGAAATAATAATTTTTGGAATTTAAATTTGGTTTTAGTTGACTTTGTTCAATATTTTAGTAAACGGACCCAAATCCATATTCCGACGATCCTGGGAGGTCCGCAGTAAAATATTGGACTTGGGCGTATGCCCGGAATTGAATTTCGAGGTCCCTAGCTTTAGAAATCAATTTTTGAAGAAAATTATTATGCTGGATTTTTAAGGAAATAAGTAGGGATGGCAAATGGGGCGAGGCAGGGCGGGGCGGGGCGGGGCAGGTGAGCATCTAAATAGGGTATGGCAGGGTGGGGCAGGGCAAAACTTCATTTTAAAAAATATTAAATAAGATAGGGCAGGTAGCAGACATCCTAAATTCATATTCAATAGTGACATCACATTATACTTTGCTAAGCTAAATCACAATCACGTAATCGATGTCAATGATAAAAATTGATAAATACAACTATATCAACTATTCTTGTGACAATATATACTACTTCCAATTTTATATTATTTGATGACTTTTAAACTCTTTGTACACTTTTAAATAAAATATTTAATAACTTTTATCATAGGGCATTTATTAAAATATGATTTTCTATCTATAAGTATCTCACTTGACTAACATCTCCCTAAAATAAATAATTTTTTAATTTTTCTAAATTATCAAATACTTTAACATAAATTTAATTTGATAAAATGATAAATACTTAGAACCGAAGAAACTTTGAAATTTAACATAAATATGTATTTTTTTTCTTACTATGTATACTGTATAGCTCTCAAGCGCAACTATTTCTAGATGAAATTGAGTTCAAGTTAAATTTGTCCTCTAATAGTGATTATTGTTCATGTGATTAAATTTGGAAGTTATTCCCTTCCATAGAATAAGTTGACACAAAAAAGGTAAAAGAAATTAAAAGCATATTGCAAAATAAAAAAAAGTCTAAACGGGGCAGGGCGAGGCAGGGCTTAATAGGGCGGTGCGGGTTAGGGCAAAAGTTTGACAAAAGACTAAATGGGGTAGGGCAGGGCAGGTCAATATTTTAGCGGGTCAAGGCTTGACCTGCCCCACCCTATCCTGCCCTGCCCTATTTATATTCCTAGAAATAAAGAAATGAATTAATGTTTGAACTCATTGGTGTCGGGTCGGTATTTTGGTTCCGGAGCCCGGTACAGGTTTGTTATGATATTTAAGTCTTATCTGTGAAATTTAATGGAAATCGGAGTTTATTTGACGTAATTCGGATGTCCGGTTGAGAAATAGTGAATTGAAGTGTTCTTGAGAAAAATCATGAGTTTTGAGGTTAAATTCGTAGTTTTAGGTGTTATTTTAGCAATTTGATAGCACGAGCAAGTCTGTAGGATTTTTTGGACTCGTGTGCATGTTTGGTTTGGAGCCCCGAGGGCTCGGGTGCCATTCGGGCGATGCGCGAGTTGAGTAAAACTCAACCAAGGTTGTTGTGCACCAGTTCTGGTGTGCCCGCACCTGCGAGTCCTTGGCCGCAGGTGCGACCCATGCCCAACTTCCCTTTTCTGCAGATGCAGACTTCCTCCGCAGAAGCGGGATGTCAGAAGTGGAACATTGTCCGCAGGTGCGGCCCCAGTGGCCATTCCTTTTTTTCGCAGAAGCGGAATCCCTCCCACACATGCGCAAGCACAGGTGCGACCCAAGCACCGCAAGTGCGAGGGTCGGGCAGTGAGTTTACCTTAATTAGAATTCCAGCCTTTTTCTTCTTATTTTCCACAAGGGTAGAAGACCTAGGGTGATTTTCTCAAGGCTTTTTCTTCCAAAATTATAGGTAAGTATTCATTAACTATTTTCTTTCAATTACCCATCATTTTTCATCACTTTTCCAGCAAAAATCAAGGATTTTCATGGTAGAAATTGGGGGTTTGGGTAGAATTAGCGAATTTAATAAAAATCAAAATTTTACCTCGAGGGGTCGAATTTTGAAACTAATTACATACTCGGGATCTAGGGTGAACGGGTAAACATAATTTGGCCCAAACCCCGAGTTTGGACCAAGCAGGTCCGGTGTCGATTTTTAACCTTTTTTGAGAAAACTTAGGAAAGCCATAATTTTTCACTAAAGTTAGTTCCTTTAGCACTAATTACTGATATTGAGCTAATTATGATTAGTTCGAGCGAGTTAGAGGCAAATTCGAAAGGAAAAGCAGTAATTGAGCAGTGAGTGACCTGCGAATTTGAGGTAAGTGCTTGGTTTAACCTTGACATGAGGGAATAGGAATCCCCAACTTAAATGTTGTGTGAATTTACATGTGTGTGGTGTATAGGTGAGGTGATGAGTATCTATGCACCACTAAATTATTTGTTGAACATGGTCCCTTCCTTATTTCCAATTTATTTGATTCTTGGCTTAAACTGTTTTATGATCATTGATACCTCTATGTCTAATTATTTTCGTCGACTTGTCGTTAGGTATTGTTCCAAGTATTTTAGAAGTGTTGATTGTTCCCTTGGTTTCGTTGTGATACATAAATATTGAATTGGATGACACTGTTTTACGATGCATATATATTTCGGTTGGTTTCATTGTGAAATGATAATTTATGAAGTTCATGAGTTGTACAACTTTCTGCTTAAAATTGTTGAGACAAAAATATTGTGAAAGGTTTTGACTTGAATTGTGGAAATTTTTATAAATAAAGTGATGTGATTGTCTGGTGGGAGCGGGTTGCACGCCGCAACAAGGAGTGATAAGGGTAGACAAGTGGAATCGGGTTGTACGCCGCAACACGGAGTGATAAGGGTGGATAGGTGGGATCAGATTATACGCCGCAACTGGAGAAATAAGGTTGATATATATATATATGGATGAGCAATAAGGGTGGACATGTGGGAGCGGGTTGCGCGCTGCAACAAGGAGCAATATGTTTTATTGATTTTCAAAAATAAGGATTTGGAAAACTTCCAATTTTATTAAAAAGATTTTCATACTCTGATTTTACTGTGATTTAAATTGAAACTTGGAAATTTTGAGGAGGTTTGATTATAGCTGGTATCTGGAAAAAGTTATCCGAGTTGTTTTTATTTACTGTTGCAAGTTACTGGTTATTTAGTTTATTATTACTTCCTTCTTGATGTATTATATATATATATATTGTCACAGGTTATGTTATAATTTCCCCGCCTTAGCCTCGTCACTAGTTCATCGAAGTTAGGCTCGGCAGTTACTCAGTACATGGGGTCGGTTGTACTGATACTACACTCTGCACTCTTTTGTGCAGATCCAGCTGACATCATCATTCGGAGACACGAGGTAGATCTGCTGGCGTCCGTAGATTCCTGGAGTCTTTTCTTAATTTTATAGACACTATTTTATTACATTAAAAAATAGATACATAATTCTTTTAGCCCATTATTTGTAGTACTCTTTAGTAGTTCGTGAATTCTGATACCAGACCCTTGGTAGTTATATAGTTAGTTTTAGTTCGTGGTTCGTTTTATCATATCGAATATTATTCCTGACTACATTTATTGGAAAGTATTAGATTTCTTTCTCTTTATGAATTGTTCTATTATGTTTAAGTAAACTTTTAAAAGAAAAGGTTAGTTAAGTTATAACATTGGCTTGCCTAACAAGTATGGTGTTAGGAGCCATAAATCCCGTGGGTTGAAAATTTAGATCGTGACAACTTCGCACAGAGCTATAACTCTCGGAATGACTGGCGGGGTCGTTACAAACCTTCTCCATTATTAGACGACATTCTGTTCTTGGAGTTGATTGTTGATTTTCTTTTAAAAGCGTCAGATTCCAATATTGCATCAAAGCGTCCCAGTGAACTTTAGTAATTCATCCGGGCATTTTCTTTGTTTTTGAAAATTCTCTTTTTGCTTTCCCCAAACTGTCACTTAACCTTTCACTCCCCACATGCTCAAAAGTCCTTCGACTAAAAACCTTGTCCTTGTTAGTAAAGGAATATTTTTTCCGCAATTAGAAAGTAAAGATTATATTTAACATCGTTTATCAAGTTAAGTCAATTAGTACAGGTAAGTATAAATACCTTCGAAGTCATTAAACCATCTGTCTTGTACATGCTCCGGAATTTTGCTCCAACAATTCCATGATCTATTGAAGCTTTTTTTAAAGGCTATTGTTACATCCCGAACAGCTTCATGTGGGCAGAATCTACAAAATAATCAATATAACATTTTATTCGAAGATTATTAAGTACAAATATATTTTACCACAACTTATATAATTAGATTTACTTACGTATCTCCATTTACTTTCGAGGATCTTATGCCACAAATAGTATCTTGTCTTGCCTGTGGATTACTACTTCCATAAGATGCAAGTGTTTGTTCAGTTGAAACATCTTGAGGAGTTTCTTGTTGAGGACCAACATTCTGAGAAGAAGGAGGTGCTTGTTGACGACCAATATTCAGAGAAGCAGAATTTGTTGGTTGAGTAGGGACATTTTGAGACGTATGTGCAAGCTGCCAAAAACTACTTTCATGAGACGAGTCAATGTGTTGGCTTGAACTTACCTGTTGAGATGTAAGAATTGATGGTTCACTAATATTTGCTTGAGAAGTGTTCGGTAGCTGTTGGTAGCCTCCTCCCCCTTTATTAGATATGCTCCCACGACTCCCCAACTACGTTTAGTGCCTCTTCTCTTGTCATACTTCTTGATAAAAATTAACAAGAAGAGTAGAATAATACACTGACCAACCAGAAGAAGTGAAATATGAACAAATTTGACCAACCAATTATTTTGAGCATAATATAAACTTTAATTTATGCCTAATTTTAATTCATGACTGCTAGACAATATCAAGAAACTCCATCCAACCCCATCCAACCTAGTCACTCTTATAGCAGATGGAATAATTGGATAATTGCATTTAGAGGAGTGCTAAATGACCAAATATACTTTGACTCCTTAGGGACACATTTCTTAAATTCAATAAATATTATAACTTCCTATCAAATTTATGTTTGAGAATTCATGATAGCAACATCAGTTCTTTTATATTTACACAATGTAATGTATACAAGGAATCTTGATCCTATTTGTTATGGAATTTCTATCCCTAGATAATGGGACATAATTCCTAACTTCACTAATCATTAGATATAACTCCCTTATTCATCTAATTATCTGATTAGAGTGATGATATGATTATATATCTCTTCTTATAACAAGATGTTTACCTGGAAAATTATAATTACAATTATATTTGAATTTGTAGTTCTAAAAATACGTGATCTATTTTAATACCAGTTGTTTAGGTAATTGATGCTAAGTGATAAGTAAGAAAACGAGATAAGGGCGAAAGATGATGAGATTGTGCAAACCGAGCAGCGGGGAAAAGGGGTCTTGAGCTTGGTCGAAATAGGCCTCGAGGTCGAGCTCGACAGCTTGATAAGGGGCGGTCGAAAATGATACAACAATATCGAAGGCCTCGAATGTCATGACCCAAAATACTAACTCAGGTCGTGATGGCGCCCAACACCGGGGTTAGGCAAGCCCACATTTAAATTACTAAGGATTTCTCCCCATGATCGGTTAAACATCCCAATATGTGCCAAGTTTTAAAGTTCAAAACATTAATTGAAAAAGATAGCAAATAATTTCTACCAAAAGCAGTCAAAAGAGGAATGAACCATATATATATATATACAGACCCGCAAAACCAAAATAACAACTACGTGTGTGCCAGGAACTAGTGTCACAAGTCCTACGGGCATACTAACATAATATACAATCCCACTGTCTGAAAGAAATAGATGGGAAATAAGCAAAATAAAACTCCATGGTGCTGTCGAGGATCGTCAGGAGAAGCAGCTCACCGTGAAGTCGGGTCCAACTAAGATCAGAATCGAGCTCCGGTCTGATAACCAGATGCACCAGCCTCAGAACCTGTACAATTAAGTACAGAAGTGCAGCATGAGTACATAAACAAATATGTACCCAGTGAGTATCCCGCCTTACCTCGAAGAGGTAGTGACGAGAGGTCGACTTGACACTCACTAAGGTCCAATAAAATGATTAGAAATATATAATATCAGTAATGGACATACAAGGATGATAAAAGCAATAAGCATTTAAAATAACAGTAATTCAAATAAATACTGGAGGTAAATATGTAATTTCCACTTCATTATTCTTTTCTTTCCTTTAAAAATATATATATACCTGAACACTCAAAATCCATAAAAGAATTCTTAACAATTTAGCATGCGCATACATGATAAGGACAACCGGCCTGAGCCATCATAATGATCATATATGTGCACTGCCGAGGGTCGAACGGCCTGAACCATAATATATATCTTTCAATCTCGCCGTGGCATACGGCCCACTCCCATGAGAGTGGGGGAAATAACGCTCCGCTCGCGGAATGTAAATTGCGAAGCGGTCACATGCACACACAATCCACACATTTATTCTTTATCAATTACTTTTCGTGGAAAATTCCTTAAAATTTCTTAAATTCCATGATCTCAGGGAAACAAGCCGCATGTAACATTAATTCAGTAAGCATATGATTCATTTCAAGAAAAACATAAAGCATGGTGTAGGCCTAACTACCCGGACATAACAATAATAGCCACTACGTACGGACTCTCGTCACTTTGTACGTATGTAGCCCCCACAGTTATCACATATAGCATTTAAATCACCTAGGGGGAGTGTTTCCCCCTTAAAAAGTTAGAAAGGAGACTCACCTCGTGACGAATCTACTCCCTGGACCAAAAACGCGCCCGAAACTACCAACTCTACACCCGAGGACTCGAAACTAGCCAAATGTTATACAAACTCATCAATTTATGCTCAAAGTATGGAAATCCTTCTACTACTAAGTCAAATTCGCTATTCATGAGAAATCCTAAAATCCAACCCGGGGCCTGCATGCTCGGATTCAAAAAATTCTCGAAGGTAATACTCACCCATAGCCTAAGGATCATTAATATACGATTTTTACTTGATTTCATAACTAATTCACGGGTAATTTTCTAAATTCTCGAAGGCCCTAGGTTACTATCCAATTCTTGATTTTTCACTAATTAGGTGATTAAATTCAACTAGGAATTCATGCATTAACAAGTCTTGAGATGAAATTTACTTACCTTTTAGGGGTTGGGTCGTGGAGCCTTTTTCCCAAGCTCTCAAAGTGTTTAATGGAGGAAAGAGTGAAGAAAACAATAAAGAATCCCGTGTTTAAGAAACACATTGTCTGATAGTGTTTCCGTACCTACGGCTCGAGGACCGCACCTGCGGTCTCGCACCTGTGAGCAAAGGCTCGCACCTGCGAAAATGGACGAGGAAGCCTAGGCCCTCACCTGCGGAGTGGAGACCGCACCTGCGGCTCCGCTCCTGCGGAACTTTGTCCGCACCTATGAGAAATGGCCTGCCCGCTGGGGGTGCACCTGCGAGGCTGGCACCTGCGACTGGGTAACCGCACCTGCGTTCAACACCATAACAGGTGCACCAACAGCTATTTCAGCTGGTTTTTTGCCTCGTATGGTGTCCGGGAGGCACCTGGGCCCACCCGAACCCCCAGTCCAAATATACCAACAAGTCCCAAATCATAATACGGACTCGCTCGAGCCTTCGAAACAGCCAAAACAACGCTAAAACCCAAAATCACACCTCAAAACCCTTAGAACCAAACTTAGGAACTTTAAGTTTTCTTGACTTCGCTAACAACGCGCCGAACCGACCTATACTACTCGGAATGATACCAAATTTTGCAGGCAAGTCATAAATGACATAACGGAACTATTCCCGATCTCGGAATTCCGTTTGGACCTTGATAACACAAAAACACGTCCCAAACCACAATAGGAACTTAAGAAACTTCTTATTTCACTATTGGGCGTCGAAATGCTCCCGGGTCATCAGAAACACATTCCGAACATACACCCAGGTCTGAAATCACCATACGAAGCTACCGGAACCGATGAAACTCGATTCCGAGGTCGTTTACCCAAAATGTTGACCGAAGTCAAACTTGGCCTTAAAGTCCAACTAGGAACCAAGTGTTCCTATAGCACTCTAAACACTTCCGAATCCCGGACCACCCGCCCCCCACAAGTCATAAATCACAATAAGCCGCTTTGGGAAGTTTCATTTAGGGGAACAGGGTCCGATAACGCAAAATGACCGGTCGGGTCGTTACATTCTTCACCTCTTAAGCAAACGTTCGTCCTCGAACGGGTCTAGAATCACACCTGAAGTGCTGAATAAGTATGGATATCTGCTCCACATGCCCTCCTCGGACTCCCAGGTCGCCTCCTCAACTGGTTGGCCCTTCCACTGGACCTTTAGGGCAGAAACTCTCTTGGACCTCAACTAGGCGTCCTGTCTATCAATAATAGCAACTGGCTCCTCCTCATAGCCTAACCTCTCATCCAACTGAATAGTGCTGAAATCAACCACGTGAGAGAAGTCGGCGTGGTACCTCCGGAGCATGGATACATGAAAAACTGGATGAACTCCTGATAAAATGGGAGGTAAGGCCAGCTCATAAGCAACCTCCCCAACTCGCCTCAACACCTCGAAGGGGCCTATAAACCTCGGGCTTAGCTTGCCCTTCTTCCCAAACCTCATAATACCCTTTATAGGCGAGACTTTCAACATGACCCTTTCTCTCTCCATAAATGATATATCACGTGCCCTCTGATCCGCGTAACTCTTCTGTCTGGACTGTGCTGTACAGAGCCTCTCCTGAATCAACTTCACCTTCTCCAAAGCATCTCTCACCAGGTCGGTACCATATAACCTAGCCTCACCAGGCTCAAACCACCCGATAGGGGAATGACATCGCTGACCATATAAAGCCTCAAATGGTGCTATCTCAATGCTGGATTGATAACTATTATTGTAAGAAAACTCGGCCAAAGGCAATAACTAGTCCCACTGACCTCCGAAGTCAATCACACATGCCCTAAGCATGTCCTCTAATATCTGAACTGTACGCTCCGACTGACCATCAGTCTGAGGGTGAAATATTGTGCTGAGGTCTATCTGGGTACCCATCTCACTATGCAATGCTCTCCATAAGTGCGAGGTGAACTGAGGACCTCGATCTGATATAATGGAAACCGGCACACCAGGCAACCTGACTATCTCCCGAATGTAGATATATGCCAACCTCTCAGAAGTATATGTAGTAGCTACTTGAATAAAATGCGCCGATTTGGTCAACCTATCCATAATGACCCAAACCGGTCAACCTTCCGCAAAGTCCGAGGCAACCCAACCACGAAGTCCATAGTGATGCGCTCCCATATCTACTTAGGAATAGGCATCTGCTGAAGTAGGCCTCCTGGCCTCTGGTGCTCATACTTAACCTGCTGGCAATTAAGACACCTAGCCACATACCCCACAATGTCCTTCTTCATCCGCCTCCACCAGTAATGTTGCTTCAAATCACGATACTTCGTAGCACTAGGATGAACATAATACCGAGAACTGTGTTCCTCCTCTAGAATCCTTTCCCTCAGTCCATCAACATTAGGAACACATAAGCGGCCCTAAAGTCTCAGAACACCATCCTCGCCAATAGTAACCTCCTTGGTCCTACCCTGAAACATTGTCTCTCATAGCTCAGCCAAACACGGATCATCAATACTGTCGATCCTTAATCTCCCCCAATAACGAAAATTGAGCAACCACATGTGCAAGAACTCGACGGGGTTCTGAAAGGTCTAATCTCACCAGGCGATTGGCCAAGGACTGAATGACCAAGGATAGAGGTCTCTCCTCTGCTGCAATATAAGCCAAGCTACCCATACTCTCCGCCTTCCTGCTCAAAGCATCTTCTACCACATAATGGTGATATCATAATCCTTCAACAACTCAAGCCATATGCGCTACCTCAAATTAAGATCCTTCTGCTTGAACAAGTGCTGCAAGCTATGGTGGTCTGTATAAACCTCACAGGACACTCCATACAAGCAGTGCCTCCAAATCTTAAAAGCATGAACAATCACCGCCAACTCCAAATCGTGCACATGATAATTCTTCTCATGAACCTTCAGCTGGCGTGAATCATATGCAATAACTCTCCCCCTGCATCAATACACACCCCAAGCCAACGCGTGAAGCGTCGCAATATACTGTATACATCCCAGAACCGGAAGGCAATACTAGAACTGGTGCTGAGGTCAGTGTTGCCTTGAGCTTCTGAAAGCTCGCCTCACACTGGTCAGGCCATCGAAACGGGGCATTCTTATGAGTCAATCCAGTTAATGGAGCTGCAATAGAAGAGAACCCCCTCCACAAATCGACGATAATATCCTGCTAGGCCCAAAAGCTCCTGATCTCTGTAGCTGAAGTAGGACGCGACCAACTCTGAACTGCCTCGATCTTCTGAGGGTCAACCTTGATACCCTCCCCGGATACCACATGCCCCAAGAATGCCACGGTCAACCAGAACTCACACTTGGAGAACTTAGCATATAGCTTATGTTCTTGCAAAGTCTGGAGCACAACTCTCAAATGCTGCTCGTGCTCCCCCAGACTACGTGAGTAAATCAAAATGTCATCAATGAAGACAATGACAAAGGAATCAATATACGACCTGAACACCATATTCATAAAGTCCATGAATGCTTTTGGGGCATTAGTTAAGCCAAAGGACATCACCAGGAACTCATAATGGCCATATCTTGTACGAAAAACAGTCTTCGGAACATATGAAGCCCGAATCTTCAACTGATGATACCCCGATCTCAAATCAATCTTAGAAAACACACGAGCACCCTGCAACTAGTCAAACAAATCATTGATGCACGGTGAAGGATACTTTTTCTTAATGGTAACCTTGTTCAATTGGCGGTAATCAATACACATTCACATGGACCCATCCCTTTTCTTCACGAATAGAACTGGATCACCCCATGGAGATACACTCGGTCTGATGAACCCCTTAGTTAACAACTCCTCAAGTTGATCCTTCAACTCCTTCAACTCATTCGGAGCCATATGGTCTGGAGGAATAGATATAGGCTGGGTTCTTGGAGCTAAATCAATGCAGAAATCAATATCACGATCCGGAGGCATGCCCGGAAGGTCTGAAGGAAATACATCAGCAAACTCTCGAACAACTGGCACTGAATCAATCGTCAGAGACTCAGCGGTGGTGTCCCGCACATAAGAAAAATAGGCCATACAACCCTTCTCGACCATATGTCGAGCCTTCAAGAATGAAATAACCTGGCTGGCTGTACTAACTGAGGAACCTATCCACTCCAGCCTAGGAGACTCGGGCATGGCTAAAGTAACTATCTTGGCATGGCAATCCAGCACGACATGATAAGGAGATAGCCAATCCATGCCTAAATAATCTCGAAATCAACCATGTCGAGCAGTAAGAGATCCGCTTGAGTCTCGAACCCACAAAATAAAATCACACAGGACCGACAAATCCGGTCTACAACCACAGAATTGCCCATGGGAGTGGACACATAAATAGGAGAACCCGAGGACTCACGAGGGACATCTAGAAAATGAGCAAATAATACTGAAACATAGGAACAAGTGGATCCTGGATCAAATAACACCGATGCCTCTCTACCACATACTGTAATAATACTTGTGATCACGGCATCTGAGGCCATTGCATCTGATCTGGCTGGGATAACATAGAATCTAGCTGGAGCACCAGAAGACTGAGCCCCGCCACAATGAACAGGAGCTGGCTGACCTCCCCTTGACTGGCCTCCACCTCTAGGACGACCCCTGCCGACCTGTCCCCCACCTCTAGGTGGCCTGACGGCTGGTGCTAGACCCATAGGCTGAAAATCCTGTTGTACCGCTTTCCCCCAAAACCTGGGACAATGACTCTTCATATGACCTGGATCCCCACACTCATAAAAACCCCCGGGTATCATAGCCTTCTGCCTCGAAGAGGAACCCTGAATGGCCGGAGAGCGATGTGTACTCTCTAGCATAACATTGAAGTAGGGACTGGGGAATCTCAAATAACTGGGACAACCACTGGGTGAACTCTGAATGGTTGGAGGGCGGTAGGAACGCTCTGGCATGGCGCTGAAATGAGCCCTCGCTGGAACACCTCGGGGAGGTGGTGGGGGTGCTGAATATGGAGGATTGCTGGGCTGACCTCTACTGAACTGACCTCTGCCCCTAACTGGGGCACCTCTGAAATCCCCGGAGAATCTGGCTCTCTTGTCCTGCTGACCCTGCTCTCTGCCTCCCAATTGATAGCCCTCAATCCGACGAGCTATATCGACCACCAGCTGATAGGGAGTCCCCATCTCCACCTCTCGGGCAATGTTGGCCCTAATACCGGAGTGCATCCCTGCTAAAAATCTCCATACTCTCTCAACATCAGTAGGCAATATCATAAGTGTGTGGCGAGACAACTCTGAGAATCTAGCCTCATAATCTGTCACGGACATCTGTCCCTGCTCCAACTGCTCAAACTGATATCGCGTCTCTTCCCTCTCAGAGGGTGGGATATACCTGTCTAGAAACATCTGAGTGAAATGCTCCCAGGTATTATGAGGAAAACTTGCTCTCCTGCTGAGAATATAGGACTGCCACTATCTGCGAGCTCTGCCTTCTAGCTGGAAGGTAGTGAAGTCCACTTCATGGGACTCTAATATCCTCATATTGTGTAGCATATCCCTGCACTTGTCAACAAAATCCTGGGCATCCTTTCCTCGCTCACCCCCAAAGACTAGAGGGTGCAACCGAGTTCATCTATCCAATAACTTATGCGGATCGCCGTCCGCAGCTGGTCTGGGCTCAGGTATTGTTGCTTCAGGCTGGGCTCTACCCACGGGTAGTGTACCCGGAATATGATGTAATGTTGTTGTCTGACCTGCAGCCTGGGCGGTAGGAGTCTGGGACCCCCCCTCCCGCCTGAGATGTGGCAGGATCTGCCGGAAATAAATCGGCCTGGGACATGGTGTCCATGAACCGCATCATACAGCCCATGATCTCCTGGAATCCTGGCACCGTCATAAAGTCCACTGGAGCAGGACCTGCTGGGGGCACCTCACCCTGCTCCTCTATAGCAGGGTCCTCTGGTGGTGGTATGGCTGGAATAGCTCGGGGACGCCCTCGTCCCCTACCTCGGGCCGGTGCCCTCCCCCGGCCTCTGCCATGACCTCGAACAACGTGGGTAGCGTCCCCTCCCGGGTCTGGAACATCGGATGCACGCGTCCTCACCATCTGTGAGAGAGTAGAAGAATGAAATTTAGTAAACCATTGACTGCATGATAGAATAAAAATAAGGAAAGGTTTTCCTAACATCCTATAGCCTCCCGAAGATAAGTACAGACGTCTCCATACCGATCCACAAGACTCTACTAGGTTTACCCGTGACTTGTGAGACCTACATGAACCTAGTGCTCTAATACCATGTTGTCAAGACCCAAAATACTAACTCAGGTCGTGATGGCGCCACACACCGGGGTTAGGCAAGCCCACACTTAAATTACTAAGTATTTCTCCCCATGANTTCATTTCAAGGAAAACATAAAGCATGGTGTAGGCCTAACTACCCGGACATAACAATAATAGCCGCTACGTACGGACTCTCGTCACTTTGTACGTACGTAGCCCTCACAGTTATCACATATAACATTTAAATCACCTAGGGGGACAGATTCCCCCTTACAAGGTTAGAAAGGATACTCACCTCGTGACGAATCTACTCCCCGGACCAAGAACGCGCCCGAAACTCCCAACTCTACACCCGAGGACTCGAAACTAGACAAATGTTGTACAAACTCATCAATTTATGCTCAAAGTATGGAAATCCTCCTACTACTAAGTCAAATTCGCCATTCTTGAAGAAATCCTAAAATCCAACCCCAGGCCCGCATACTCGGATTCCAAAAATTCTCGAAGGGAATACTCACCCATAGCCTAAGGATCATTAATATATGATTTTTACTTGATTTCATAACTAATTCACGAGTAATTTTCTAAATTCTCGAAGGCCCTAGGTTACTACCAAATTCATGATTTTTCACTAATTAGGTGATTAAATTCGACTAGGAATTTATGCATTAACAAGTCTTGAGATAAAATTTACTTACCTTTTAGGGGTTGGGTCGTGGAGCCTTTTTCCCAAGCTCTAAAAGTGTTTAAAGGAGGAAAGAGTGAAGAAAACAATGAAGAATCTCGTATTTAAGAAACACACTGTCTGACAGTGTTTCCGCACCTACGACTCGAGGACCGCACCTGCGGAAATGGACGAGGAAGCCTGGGCATGCACCTGCGTAGTGGAGACCGTACTTGCGGCTCCGCTCCTGCGGAACTTTGTCCGCACCTGCGAGAAATGGCCTGCCCACTAGGGGTCGCACCTGCGAGGCTGGGACCGCAGGAGCTGTCCCGCACCTGCGACTGGGCAACCGCACCTGCGGTCAACACCCGATTAGGTGCACCAGCAGCTATTTCAGTTGGTTTTTGGCCTCGTGTGGTGTCCGTGAGGAACCTAGGCCCACCCGAGCCCCCTTCCAAATATACCAACAAGTCCCAAATCATAATACGGACTCGCTCGAGCCTTCGGAACACCCAAAACAATGATAAACTCAAAATCACACCTCAAAACCCCTAGAACCAAACTTAGGAACTTTAAGTTTCTTGACTTCGCTAACAACGCACCGAACTGACCTATACTACTCGAAGTGACACCAAATTTTGCAGGCAAGTCATAAATGAGATAACAAAACTATTTGCGGTCTCAGAATTCCGTTCGGACCTCGATAACACAAAAACATGTCCCAAACCACAATAGGAACTTAAGGAACTTCTTATTTCAATATTGGGCGTCGAAACGCTCCCGGGTCATCAGAAACCCATTCCGAACATACGCCCAGGTCTGAAATCATCATATGAAGTTATCGAAATCGATGAAACTCGATTTCGAGGTCGTTTACCCAAAATATTGACCGAAGTCAAACTTGGCCTTAAAGGCCAACCTTAAGGAACCAAGTGTTCATATAGCACTCTAAACACTTCCGAATCCCGGACCACCCGCCCCTACAAGTCATAAATCACAATAAGCCACTATGGGAAGTTTCATTTAGGGGAACAGGGTCCGATAACGTAAAACGACCGGTCGGGTCGTTACATTCTTCACCTCTTAAACAAACGTTCGTCCTCGAATGGGTCTAGAATCATACCTGAAGTGCTGAATAAGTATGGATATCTGTTCCACGTTCCCTCCTCGGACTCCCAGGTCGCCTGCTCAACTGGTTGGCCCTTCCACTGGACCTTTAGGGCAGAAACTCTCTTGGACCTCAACTGGGCGTCCTGTCTATCAATAATAGCAACTGGCTCCTCCTCATAGCCTAACCTCTCATCCAACTGAATAGTGCTGAAATCAACCACGTGAGAGAAGTCGGGCCTGTACTATTTTGCGTACTTGGTCAGATTTAACCACGTGCCTTTTGGGGATTTCTCGCCTTTCCATGATGGTCTTCGATTTACACCACCTCGGGGTCGAACCCTCGACATGCCTCCTCGTTGCCAAAACTCGAATCTTCTGAGTGCCGTAATGATCATAAAATCGGGCTCTTTGATTTTAGCCGTATACACTAGACTTCGAAGGTTTACACTGTAGTATTTGCTAATTCTTGAACCCTTAAGAATCTCTAACTAGTTTATCTTAGAGTGTTAAGGCTTAAGGGAATCTCAAAAGATAGTTTGAAATGAAACCTCAGTAGTTTAGAGAATATAAAATAGGAGGTCTGGCACTATAATTTGGCTGGGAGATGGATATTAGAGAAAAGAGTTTTGGATGAATTCAGTCATGGTGGTGCATGCTCAATACTCAAGCAAAGAGGTGCAGGAATATTTCTTATTCAAATATTACTAGAACATGTAGTTATTAACACCACTATTTATCGGGATAATGAACTATCATAAATTGAGAGGTCATTACAGTTGATATGGGTCCATAATTTATTATATATTGATGTCTAGGAGTTCATTTGTAATTATATATATCTGCTGATAGGATTATTCAACAGTAATAGTCCATGCTATTTCAGAACAAAACATTTTTGCAGTTGTATAGTATTGAAATTCAACCTTGAGGTCATGGACAAACAAAACAAAAATTAAGCATGAAAAGCAGCAAAACTCATAAAGGAAAGGTATGTGCAGAAATTGTTGTAGTAAAAAGCCATCTGCTATACCAGCAATAGCAATAAAAGAAAACAGACAAAAAAGTTGCAACAAAAAGCCATCTGCTATACCAACAATCTTATTATCATTCAATATCATCATTTTCACTATAATTTTGCCCAAATTTCATTCACTTTGTTCATCTTCTTCAGATTCATAATCAGATTCTTCTATCTCTTTATCATTTTCAATATCATCAATATCATGTGTTCTTTCAGTTTCAGCAGTCTCTTTTTCAATGTGATGTACTTCCAGTTCACCATTTTCATGGCATAAGCAATCAAGATCATCAATGACATTTGGAAGTACTGGGGTAAATCCTCATCTTGGTACGAGATATTTGGGGAATCAATACGGCTTCTAGCTTTTAGTTTGCACACTGCCCACCGATCAACCCTATCTTTTCTATTACTGGAATATTCTGCAAAATATACTTGTTGTGCTTGTTCAACCAACACAAAAGGTTCATAGGCATATCTCGAGAAACTTTTATTATGATTGATATCGATTAGACCATATTGATTATGGACCTTTAGTCCTCGACCAACTGTTGGATCCAACCAATCACATTTGAATAACACAAGAGTAGTTCTTTTCTTTGTCGGATTAGAATACTCTAGTTGTATCACGTCAACGAGTAATCCATAGTAGTTACTTTCATAGTTACTCCAACTTTTTCCTTTGATGCACACACCACTATTCATAGTTATTTGTTAGAGCCATATGTTATAGTGTCGAACTTATAGCCATTCGTGAAATACTGAGGCCATGTTTCCACCCACTTATAAGGGCCAAAAGCTAAGTCTTTCAACCGCTCATCAATTATGTTATTAGCTAGATTAAGAACCTATTAATAAAATAAAAATAGACCAATAGTATGTTTAGTTAAATATAAATTTTAAGTCAAGACAAATAAAGACTACAATTCTTTTATTCAATTGTAATTTACTCACATAACTTTCAAACCACTTGGCAAATCTACTATTTGTCTCTTTATCAATTTGCTCGAGGATAATTTTTCTGAATTCCTTTTCAATTCATCTTCAAAGATGCTACAAAAGCAATAAAATTATAGTTAAGTCAACCCATTTATGCAATATATATGTACTATATTGGTCAAAAATATCAACTTACTAGACGAATTGTTGAACCTCCTCACAATTTAACAAAACAGTCAACCGTGCCGCATCCCACTCATCATCGGTCAAATATCGACCTTCTTTCCCCCCACTCGAACGTTCTGGATGTAAAAAGATGGACAAAGAACCATCAGGTGCATCAACTTCATATTCATCATCATTTCGAGTAACTTTATTAAGCCTAGTCTGCACGTTAGGCTGGAAATAATGGGAACTGAATGTTGAAATTTCTTGAATGATATAAGCTTCACATATTGATCCCTCGACACGAGCTCTATTTTTTGCCTTCTTTTTGTAAGTGTGCAGCTCCCTACAATTAAATATATTTTAGTATATTGTTAAGTAAATAAATTAATTATCTAATCAAGATTCAATTTAGACTCTTACAGCTCAAAAGGATACATCCACCGAAACTGAACTGGACCATCGTCTATTGCTTCATATGCTAAATGAATCGGCAAATTTCCATGGGATCAAAGAAACCAGGAGGAAATATTTTCTCTATCTTGCAAATTATTATCTTTATGCTTTCTTCGAGCTTCTGTAAATCTTTTAATTTTAAAACAGTTGCACATAAACCTTTAAAAATAAGCTAATCTCTGTTAAGGCATTCCAAATTGGCTCTGGTAAAAAATCTCGAAATGCAACTGGTAGCAACCTTTCTAGAAATACATGACAATCGTGGCTCTTCATCCTTGATAATTTATAATCTTCCATGTCTACAGATCTAGAAAAATTGGAAGCATAACCATCTGGAAACCTTAAGCTTTTCCCCATTCACATACCAACTTTTTTTGTTCTTTTGTCAATGAATATGCTGCCTTTGGCTTCAAAATTTCCCCTTGATGCTCCTTCAATTCAAGCTTGGGACGATTGCAATAAGTCTTCACATCGATTCTAGATTTTAAATTATCCTTTATTTTATCCTTTACATCCATTACTGTATTGAATATATTATCAAACACATTTTTCTCGATATGCATGACATCGAGATTATGCCGAATAATATTCGTGCGCCAATATGACAATTCCTAGAAAATACTTTGTTTTGTCCAATTATGTTGATCCCCAAATCTTGGCAACTTATCGGAGGCACGATCATCAAAAATATTTGGTAAGTCACGCACTTTGCTCCAAACTTCTTCACTAGACAACCTAGGAGAAAAAGCAGAGTGTTCAACTCTTCCTTTTAAAAATAATTTTCTATCCCTGCGAAATGAATGACCTATTGGCAAAAATTGACGATGACAATAAAAAAATGAAGCTTTTCTTCCATTTTTAAGTGAAATGCCTTACTTTTTCCCATACAACAAGGGCATGCCAAATGACCATGGGTGCTCCAGCCAGACAACATTCCATAAGATGGGAAGTCATTGATAGTCCACATAAGTACATCTCGCATTTGAAAATTTTGTTTCTTATAAGAGTCATAAGCTCAACCCCATCAACCCATAATTGCTTCAATTCATCAATAAGAAGTTGTAAGTATAAGTCTATATTCTTTCCGGGGCTTTTTGGACCAGGAATGAGAAGACTTAAGAACATGTATGGGCTAACAAGAATAAGGATGGGCCATCTGCCCATATGGACTAAACCCATCAGCTGCAAGTCCAAGCCTAATATTTCGAGGCTCAGCTGCAAATCTAGGATGGCATTGGTCAAACTTTTTCCATGCCTCTCCATCACTTGGATGACTCATTACCCCAGGTTCTCGATGAGATTTCGAGTGCCATGTCATATTTTTAGCAGTCTTTGTTGACATATATAACCTTTGTAATCTCGGAGTTATAGGAAAATAACGTAGGACTTTATATGCAACATATTTTTGCCTTCCACTGCCTCCTCTCTTAGGCTTATAACGTGGTTGACCACACTTTTGACAATTCACTTTATCTTTATTATCCTTGTAATATAGGATACAACATGTCTTGCATACGTCTATCTTTTCATATCCTAGCCCAAGTTTTGCAACCACTTGTTTAGTCCTATAGTAATCGTTAGATGTCACGACCCCAATCCTAAATCGGCTGTGATGGCGCCTATCGTGGAACTAGGCTAGACAACAATCACATATTTAAAGCTTCTTTCCAAAATCCCAACTCATTTTCAACATTTCGCAAAACGTAAATAAAATTACTGAATCTATTAAGCAAAATAAATAGTTAAACAGTCCAAAAACCATCCCCAAGATCTGAAGTCAACATGTCACAAGCATCTAAGGAATATACCAAAAAGTCTACTATTATAATACAAAACCTCGGAACGAAGAACTAGGTACAAAATAAGAAAGGGAAAACAGAGATGTTGCGGACGCTGAACAACTACCTCTATGTCCGACTCCGGCTCCGCACAGAAAATAGATGACTAACGCTCGGTATCAGCACCTGTATCTGCACACATAGGTGTAGGGAGTAATGTGAGTACGCCAACTCAGTAGTAATGGAAATAAATCAAGTCTAAGCAGTAAGAAACACATAAAATCAAATCATCAGTTCATAATCAGCATAACCTCTCTTTCCAACAGTATATACATATATATATGACATCAACATGCCTTAAAAGCCAACTTCAGTAAAATCCTTTGAAAAAATGTGTTTTCCAACAATTTCAGAAATAAAAATACCTGAAGAATTTTGTGTAAAATGAAATAAGTCATAAGTAGCCCCTCGGGCCAAAACATGAATCATAAATCACCCTCGGCCAGAACATCACTCAGCATACCTCACAGTCACTCAGTATCAGCCCCTCGGGCAGCCTCACTTTCACTTATGCCTCCCAATCACTCGACACTCGGCACTCAGCACTCGCAATCGCACTCAGTAGGTACCTGCGCTCACTGGGCGTGTGTACAGACTCCGGAGGGGCTCCTTCAGCCCAAGCTCCAAAATCAAGCCACCTCGTGGCATAACATATCCTCACAATCAGGCCCTCAACCTCACTCAGTAAAAAACTCTCAAAAACCCCTCAGGCGTATCAGTAAAACAGGGTACTCGACCAAAACATCATTTTATATCTCAAAATAGTGTAAATAAGGCTGAGTTTCGAAAACGGTTAAGCATAACATGACTGAGAGTAAATCATAAGTCAGCACAGTAAGGAAATATCAGTAAAAAGCCCCCAAGGGGTCTGAACAAGTCGGCACGAGGCCCCAAACATGGGTTATAGCCCATATATAGCAATAGTTTTTAGAACACAATTTAACATATGATTTAGAGTAAAATACGCAACTCAATAGTTGACGCGAGGAGGACCAAGTCCAATCCAAAAATCAGTGCACGCCACATACTCGTCATCCGACATGTGTGCCATTCTAAAAATAGTGAGAAAATACGAAGTCGGGGGTTTCATACCCTCAGGACAAGATTTATAGCCATTACTTACCTCTACCGGGCCACAATACTAATCTGCGATGCTCTTGCCCCTCAAATAGGCTCCTGATTGCTCCGAATCTAACCAAAACCAGATTAACATCATCAATATACGCTAAAGGAACGAAACCCAATCGAAAGCTATAAATTTTAAGCACAATTCCCGAAATTGGCCAAACCCGAGCCCCGGGCCCACGTCTCGGAATTCTATCAAATTTACATCACAAGAATCCTCATCCTCCCATGATTCTATACATACCAAGGACACCAAAATCGGACCACAATTTCCCACTCAAATCATCAAAAGAAATTTCCAATTCTCATGCACCTAACATCCCCAATTTGGGTTTAAATCCAGCAAATTTCCGATTTAATTACTTAGAAAACGACATAGAATCGAGTTAGGAAGTCGGAAATCTTACCTCCAAGTGATTCCCTTCGATTTCCTCTTCAATCCCTTTCAAAGAGCTCCAAACCCGCTCAACAATGGAGGAAAAATAGACTAAATTTGCAAAAATGGCCTTTTAAAACATTCTACCCAGCACTAAATATTAACTCACTGCGATCGCGGGACCACCCACGCGATCGCGAAGAACAAACTTACTGCCTCCAAATTTTACTCATTGTGATCGCACTATTCCCCACGCGATCGCAGAAGCTTTGACTCCCTGACCTATGTGATCGGCGTACCCATTCATGCGGTCTCGAAGAACAATTGCAACAACTCACGCTCCCCCTTTTTCTTTTACGCGATCGCACAAGGAACCACGCGACCGCACTGCTCAAGTCTGCCCAACCTATGCGATCGCAAACCTTATTACGCGATCGCATAAGCAAAACTGCTTGCCTAAATCCTTCCTCTACGCGATTGCTGGTGAACTCACGCGATCGCAATAAAGAAACCACTGCTGCTAAAACACCAGAAAATCAGCAATCTCCCAAAGACCAAAAGTGCCCGATTGAGCATCTGAAATACACCTGAGGCCCCCGGGACCTCAACCAAACCTACCAACATACCCCATAACATCATTCAAACTTAGTCGAGCCCTCGAAACACCAAAAACAACGCAAAAATACCAAAATTACATCAAATATAAGCCTATGAACTTTGGAACTTATAAATTCCGCCAATGATGCCGAAACCAACCAAAACACGTCCGAATGACCTGAAAATTTGTACACATATCCAAAATGACATTACGAACCTGCTCCAACTTCTGGAATTCCATTCCGATCCTGATAGCCTATTTTCCACAACGATCGAAAATCGCCAAAAACTAACTTTCGCCAATTCAAGCCTAATTCTACTCCGGACATCAAAACTTCATTCCGAACACACTCCTAAGTCCCAAATCACCTAACGAAGCTATCTGAGCCATAAAATCCACATTCCGAGGTTGTTTACCAATAAGTCAACTCCAGTTGACTTTTTTAACTATTAAGCTAATTTAAGAGACTAAGTGTCTCAGTTCTCACTACGACCATGACCACTCCGAACCCGAACCAACCGACCCATCACAACATAAATAGGCTAAACAACATATGATAAAGCAAAAACGGGAAAAATGGGGCTAATCTCACGGAACGACCGGTCGGGTCATTACATTAGGTAACTTAGCATCTTCAGGTAAGAGCTCCTTCAGAAATAGCAAAATTTGGTTATAGCAATTATCACTCATGTTAAAATCAGACTTAATGTTCAGTAGCCTGCAGACTACTGACAACGTAGAATGATTAGCACATCCCTAAAACAATGGCTTTTCTGAAGCTTTTAGCATATCAAAAAACTTCTTGAGCATTTCGATTAGGAGGTTGTTCTTCTTCACCATCAAAATTAAATCCATCACTTTCAATGTTGAAACTATGACCAATTGCATCCAATACCATAGTGCGATACGGATTTTCTGTTATTATCTCAGGACCTATTTCTTTTTCTGTATTGCTACTAGGTTGAGGTCTAGAAATTGGTACAAAAGGCTCCCCCATTTGATTCCCATTGATAATAGTTAGCTATGAAACCATGCTTGTACAGGTGTGCTTTAACATCATGAGGTTCAAGAAACCCACTAATGTTTCTACATCTTGAACATATACACCTTATACTCCCATTAAAAACGAAGTCATGTTGCATTAATGCAAACTCTACAAATCCATGCACACCCTCTAGGAATTCAGTAGTGACTCCTTTTCGACTAGGCACTAGTCTATTATACATCCATATACGATCAGCTCTAAAGGAACTCATGCTTTCTATCTAACAAACAATGACAAAACAGAAACACTATTTCAGTACTTTATAATATATTATTTATTTCACCAATTTAAGCAGATTGATAGCACCAAATCTGGAAGAGTAAAGAGAAGAGAACTAGTATAGGTTGTAAACACATTTTTGTAAGTGGAGTTTATTTATTTTAAGAAGTATATCACTTCAGCTTTGTTTGCTAGTAAACTTACAAAGGGCACATAAGCTTCTTTTTTTTTCCCTATCATATATTAAAAGTATAAGATTATATTAATTTCATTCTTCTTCACTTATCATGTTGTCCACTTTGGAAATAATTTTACTTGGTTAACCATAGGAACAATATATCTTCATTATTTTTTGCTCAAACCCAAAAATAGCTGTTCAATAAAAATATAAGGACAACAATCTAATAATCAACAAAAACCAAACAATACATATCCGTAGAAGCATCTTATATCACATTATTGAAAGTTCAATTCTATAATAAGATAGGAAACATGAATCGTTGGGGGAATTGCTCTCTGTTAGTTCATAGTTAATGCTAAATTAAACGATGAAAAGAATTCTTGGTGCTAGGAAGTTATTGATCACTCACGATAAATTAAACACTAACGAAAAGACCTATTTGCAGAGATGCTTTATGTACCGGAGAAATTCTTACCAGAAGCTTACAAGCGGCAACGATAGCAAGTTGTCTCCCTTCACTGAATTAGAAGATGATAGTTGGGGGTTTAGAGGGATGAAGAGACGTGGATATTTAGCGGTTTTAAAGGATTTGAGTTTGAGATATAAAGTTCTATTAAAATAATGTTACTAAAGATTTTAAGCGCCAACACTACAAATTTAAGAAAAAGGGTTGACTTGAGATTTAACTAAATTAGCTAGCTATTGGATTCTTTTACGAAAAGGTATTTTATTTCTAAATCCCCTAAAAGATAGTGTAGATAAATTCTCCACAAATTTAATTAGGATGGTGAAATAGGATAAGAAATAAATGACGAGATAAAATTAATTATTTTAATTATACATGGAAAAAATATTTTAAATATGTGGGTTGTGGCCACACCAATTTTGAAAAATATACATATTTTAAACATTCGTAATTAATAGATTTGGCAACAAAACATCCTTAGATATTTTTTAGCTAGAGATAGCAACATAATATATTCCTAACTAAAAGATAAAGTTCAGGAAAAATAATTAGCGCCAAAATAGAATTTCCTCTAAAATTTAGCTAGGAGAGTTTCCTTGCTAACATATAGCTAAGGATTTGCTACGGAATGTGTGCCTATCTAACCTATGATCTTTTGGAAAATAAATTTAGCGCCAAATTAGTATTCCTGTTAAAAATTAGCTATAAATTTGGCTTGGGAAGATCTCCTGCTATATTTTAGCAAGGAATAGTCCCTAGCTAATTCCTATCTATATTATGACTAGATTCTCAATCGAAAATATTTGCGAGGAAATGTCACTTTTCTAGCTATATCCCTAGCTAAAGGTGTATATTAGCTAGGGATATGTGTATTCAAGCTAAATTTCGTAGCTAATTCTCTTGTAGTGTAAGACACTCTATGAACCTCTGCACCTTCTTCTTCTTAGTAGGGATACAGATAGCTGCATGATGAGATAAAGCAACAAACCTCATCTTATATAGGGTAATTTTCATGCTACCCTATTGCAGACGCTCAAAATGGCTATGTAGCTCATTTCTCTGAGCGAGTGGAATGAACCTTTCCAAGAACAACTATGAAACCTGAGCCCAGTTAGAGGAGGTGATCTTGCTGGTCTGACCAACTCATAAACCTACCACCGCCACTTGGCGGAACCATGCATCTAAAAACCCGTGAAGTCAACTCTATTGGACTCAACTAGTCCTAAATTACGTAAGATCTAATGGCAACAGTCCAAGAACTTCTAGTCATCCTCTGAAGGTGTATCACTGAAGTGAGGAGGAGATAACTTCGTGAACCTATCCAGCCTCTTCAACTCATCAGCTGACATTGGGGGCCTTAACCTTAGGATGCGCGACAACAACTTGCTTAACTACCCCAACCAGTAGCACTGTTGGGGTCTGATATCCCTACGCCATTTTCTCTGGGGTACGAGTGGCGGGAGTCTGAACTCCTCCCCTAGCTTGAGAAGTGGTGAGTGCCATAGGAAACACACATACCTGAGCCACACTCTCCATAAAGCCAACCATGTGTACCAACGCATTCTAAAGTAACAGAGTAGCAATAAACCCCTCTAGGACATGTGCTAGTCTTACTAGCTCAACCCGAATTGAATCTCATCCTCTAGATCTATTTGATGCTCAACTGATGTTTCTCTAGCACGAGCGTGAGTGGCTGCGGGTGCTTATGCAAGTGCCTTTTGCTGGGCTCTAGAACTTCCCCTACCCCAACCTCTACCTATCGTAGCAGCTATGGCCTAGGGCTCCGGCTCCTTATCAGCTGAAGCACGTGTCCTCACCATCTGTGAGAGAATAAGAGAAAAAAGATTCAAACTTTAGGACAAAACAAAGTTTCACGATAGATAAATAAAGAAAGTGAAGTTTTAGAGGATAAGTATAGACGTGTACGTATCAATCCTCAATGTAACGACCTGACCGGTCGTTTTGAACTCTAGCATGCCGTTCAACAGTTTGAAGTCATGAGCATCTCCATTTCAAGTATTATGACTCGTAGGCATGGTCGGAGTTGAATTTCGGGAAGTTTGGAGTCAAATTGGAAAGAAAATTCTCATTTCAGAAGCCTTAAGTTGGAGAAGTTGACTAAGGTTGGAATTTTGAGTAAACGACCTCCGAATTAGGAATTGAAGGTTCCAGCAGGTTCGTATGATGATTTCGGACTTGGGCGTATGTCTGGATCGGGTTTTGGATAACCTGGGAGCGTTTCAGTGTGTATTGTGGAAGTCACCATTTTTGAAGAAATTTCCTAAGTTTGACTTGAAGCGCATTTCAGTGATATTGATGTTCGTTTGGGATTTCCAGTCCGGGAATAACTTCGTATGGTGATTCTGGAGTTGGGAGCGCGATCAGAAGTGAATTCGGATGTCCGTAGGTTATTTTGAAGTCATTTGGGTAAAGCTAGAAATTTGAAGATTTTTGAGGAATTGAACCGGAAGTGAAAATTTTGATATCGGGATCAGATTTCGATTTTGAAAGTTGGAGCAGGTTTGTAATGTTAAATGTGACTTGTGTGCAAAATTTGAGGTCAATCGGACGTGATTTGATAGGTTTTGGCGTCGAATGAAGAAGTTTGAACTTCTAAAGTTCATAAAGATTTAATTGAGTTGCGATCCATTGTTTCAATGTTACTTGATGTGATTTTAGGCCTCGAGCAGGTCCGCATTATGTTTTGGAACTTGTTGGCATGTTCGGTTTGGGCCCCGGGTGTTAACCGGATGAGCCTCGGACCAAGTTTGAACTTGGAGAGCATAAACTGACGCTCCCAGCTTCTGGTGTGATTGCACCTGCGCTTGGATGGCCGCAGGTGAGAGATCGCGGATGCGGGGCACGAGTCGCAGAAGCGAAAAGGCATGGGCTGGCCAGGCACCGCAGACACAAAGAATTGGCCGCGGGTGCGAAGAGCGCAGGCGTGAAGAATTGGCCGCGGGTGCGAAGACCGCAGGCGCGAATGTTTTGCCGCATGCGCGAAGATTTTGCCGCGGGCGTGAAAATCGCTAGGCAGTGAGTGTTTAAAGCGGGGGTTTGAGCATTTTGCTCATTTCTTCATTCTTGGACGATTTTTGGAGCTTCTTGAGAGGTATATTCACCTAGAAACTTGGAGGTAAGTCAATCCCACCTATTGCAAGTTAATTACTTGGATTATATCTAGATTTTAACATGGAAAATCATGAAAATTTGTGGAAAAGTTGAAAATTTTGAAGAAAAACCTAGAATTTGCATTCTTGGATTTTTGACCACGAATTTGAGCATGGAATTAGAGTAAATTGTATATTTGAGTTAGCAAGGCTATGGGTAATCATTATCTTCAAAATGTTTCGGAATCCGGGCAAGTGGGTCCGAGGGTAATTTTGTCAAATTTCCGAGCGGAGTTGGGGATTTATATAAATTAAATTGTTATAAGTATTAGAGTATATTTTCATTAATTTTCCCATTATTTGGATAGTTTTGGGGCGTTGTGCATCAATTTGAGTCGTCGGAGGGGCTTGGAGGCCGGTTATGAATCTTCGAAGCGAGGTAAGTCTCCTTTCTCACTTTGTGAGGGGGAAATTGTCCCCTAGGTGAACTAATTAAATACGTGCCACTATCTGCGGGGGCTACGCACACACAGTTGACGGGAGTCAGTGCGTAGCTACTATCATGCCATGTCCGGGTAGTCTAGGACCCACTAGCATGCCTTACTTGTTATACTTGTGATCTTGCCAGTAATATTAGACCGCTAATATGATCAAAATAGTAACTGAAAATCTAAGAAGACTAGAGTTCATTTTCTTAATCATCTAGAAAGAGAATTGATTCCTCCGTGGATAATTGTATTCCTGATAAGGTTATATTAGTGAATATTATTAACCTTGGCAAATGAGTCTCAAAACAAAGATTTAAATGTTTTTTTCGTGTTCCTTTAAGAGGATTTTTATCATTTCCTTAGAAACTGTTTTCTTGAATAAAATGTGGATCTATTATGTGAATATGTGTACATATGAGTGATGCGAGACTAAATTGCATAGTTTAACATGTGATATACCTTACATTTTATGCGC
>ML417972.1:0-15969 GCA_005239525.1 Nicotiana knightiana | reverse complement strand
TCGCAAAAAATTGTCCTCAATCAAGAAGATCTGTTAAACTCCTTCAAGAGATTGAAGATTACATTGGCATACATCTCGGAAAATAGGAGGACCTTGAATCTATATTCTCTGTGGATGATGAACCTAGTGAAGAAACTCTTTTCTCACTAGATATCTATGAAGATCAGGGCAATTGATAATTTAATAGAAGAAGGAGGAAAAATGGCAAAAGCACATTCAATAGGAATAGGTATGGATTATTCAGCAACAACAGGTTGACCTTTTCTTCCATGATAAGTGAGAGCAATTCGGATAGCACCAAAATGGATATGGGTGAAACCATGATCTCTCCATTGTCTGGGAAAATCATCTGGAATTTGGAGGGTAATAAATTGTTCCCCTCGAGTAGCAAGAATAGGATGCTGGTCAAGTTATGAGGCAGCAACATATTCTTTGACTCCTTTTTGTTTGTGTTGGACTAAGGAACGGATTTGGGTCCATGGTGCAAATGATTTTTTGGCAAAGGCTGAGTAAGGGTTTATTAGGGGCAGTTCAGCGGAAGATACTTTCTGTTCATCGGGTAGGATATCAACTTCATAGAGATAATCATATTTTTTGGACAAGGTTTTATATAGAGTAGGAGACATATTCATTTTTGCTAGGGAAGAGGATGATGGAAACGACTCAGACATATTTAGCAAACTGTTCCTCCCTCCGAAAGGATGGGCTGGCTCTGATACCACAGTAGGACGAACAGAGCAAGAGACTCCAAGCAAGCAAGCTATATCATAGATACGAAAGTTTTCCTACAAAAGGGCTGGCTATTGCCAAGCTACACTAACAGTTAATTTGCTTGTAGTCGCAACAGTTTTCCTACCAAAGGGGCTGGCTTCAACAACCCATAAGGGACGGTTTTCCAAGCTACACAACTCGGAAAACTGTTGTACTACAATCAACCCAACTATTAAAACTCAGAAAACATTCGTACTACAACAAACTAACTTTCTTAGAGTATTCTTACACTATTTTCATACATGGACCGACCTTTCCATCCATTCGAAAGAAAGAACAAGAAGGAAATCTAGAAGGAACTCATATGTAGTATATCACAATGGTAGGAGCCCCAAATGCACACTTTGCGGGGTTTAATTTCAGGTTGTATTTCCGTAACCTGTTGAAGAACCTCCTCAGACCTGCTATATGGTCGGTGGATTTATTGGACTTGATAATGGTGTCGTCCACATATACCTCGATCTTCTTATGTATCATGTCATGGAAGATAGTGGTCATAGCCCTCATATAAGTGGCCCCAGCATTCTTTAAGCCGAATGGCATCATCTTATAACAGTAGACTCCCCATGGCATGATAAAAGTCATTTTCTCAGCATCGTCCTCGTCATTCCAGATCTGATGGTAACTGGCAAAGCAATCCATGAAAGACTGAAGTTCATGCTTAGCACAATTGTCAATCAGGATGTGTATGTTTGGAAAGGGGAAATCATCCTTTGGACTGGCCCAGTTGAGATCCCGGTAGTCGACATAAACCCTGACCATCCCATCCTTTTTAGGTACTGGCATGATGTTGGCTAACCATGTCGGATATTCAACTACCCTGAGAACCTTGGCGTTGATTTGCTTGGTAACTTCTCTTTGATTTTCAGACTCATGTCAGGCTTGAATTTTCTGAGCTTCTATTTCATTGGTGGGAACATTGGATTGGTTGGCAATTTGTGAGCCACAATGGATGTACTTAGACTAGTCATGTCATCGTATGACCATGCAAATATGTCCTCATACTCTTTCAAGAATTGGGTGTATTCCTTTTTCTCTGATGGTGAAAAATGGATGCTGATGCGAGTTTCTTTGACAGCCTCTGAATCTCCCAGGTTGACTACCTCTGATGGTGAAAAATGGATGCTGATACGTGCCCGGAATCCGAAACTTCTCGTGGACTTATTTTACCCATAGCTCTACTAGTTCAAATATACAATTTACTCTAAATTCCATGCTCAAATTCGTGGTTAAAATCCAATTACAAATTTCTAGGTTTCTTTTAGATTTTCCCAATTTTCCTACAAGTTCTCATGTATAATTCCATGTAATAACCTTGTATTTAACTTAGAAACATGAAGGAATTACTTACCTATCATTGCATGAAGAAAATCCTCTCTTTGAAGCCTCGCAAAATCGTCTATGCCAAGATGAAATAGTGAGGAAATGGCCAAAAATCACGGTTTTGAAACATTCTTCCCAGGCCATTTCTCGCACGTGCAATCCATCTCTCACACCTGCGAGTCCGCAGGTGTGACCAAAAATTCCGCACCTGGGGATTTTCCTCAGCTCTAGCCAAATTCACACCTGCGCCCCATAGCCCGCATCTGCGACTTCGCAGGTGCGGAAATACCATCGCACCTGCGCTCCCAGCCAGACCACCACTTCTTCGCACCTGCGGCTCTATAGCCGCACCTGCAGACAAAGCCTTGCAGGTGCGGTTACACCAGATGACAGCAATTCCATCTCCTCTTCTAACTTCAAATATTGATCCGTTAACCACCCGGGATCCACCCGAGGCCCCCCGGGACCCCGTCCAATTATACCACTCTGTTCCAAAACATAATGCGGATTTGCTCGAAGCCTCAAATCACATCAAACATCATCAAAACCACGAATCGCACCCAAATCCCAACTTTATGAACTTAGAAATTTCCAACTATTACATATGATGCCGAAAGCTATCAAATCACGTCCGATTGACCCTATATTTTGCACACAAGTCATATTTGACATTACGGACCTGCTTCAACTTTCGGAATCGCATTCCGACCCCAATATCAAAATTTCCACTTCCGGTCGAATTTCTCAAAACCTTCAAATTTCTATCTTTAGCCATATGACTTCAAAATGATCTACGGACATACGAATTCACTTCTGATCGCGCTCCCAACTCCAGAATCACCATATGAAGCTATTCCCAGACTTGGAATCCCAAACGGACATCAATATCCCTGAAATGCGCTTCAAGCCAAACTTAGGAAATTCCTTAAAAAATGCTGACTTCCATAATATACGTCGGAACGCTCCCGGGTTACCCAAAACTCGATCCGGACATACGGCCAAGTCCGAAATTGTCATACGAACCTACAAGAACCTTCAAATCCTGATTCTGTGGTCGTTTACTCAAAATTCCAATCTTAGTCCATTTCTCCAACTTAAGGCTTCTGAAATGAGAATTTTTCTTTCCAAATCAACTCTAAACTTTCCGAAATTCAATTCCGACAACACCTACAAGTCATAACACCTGAAACGCAGCTGCTCATGAGCCCAAACTGCTGAACGACGCGCTAGAGCTCAAAACAACCGGTCGGGTCGTTACATAGTATCTAAGCTGTAAACCAGTTACTGATTTTTTAACAGGCAGATTTTATCTTTTAGCTCCTATAGGCATGATTTCTAAGTGCTGGAATGGGTTATAAGTGTGATATCTAAATGCAGAAACTGATTTGTATGTTTCCTTATAGGCATGATATCTAAGCGTTAAAACTGATTTACACACATGTTTCATATAGGCATGATATATAAGTTTTGAAACTGATTTATACATTTCCTATAGGCATGATATCTAGGCGGGTTAACCAGTTGCCAAGCAAATTCAACAAGGAAGATCCTAGAAACATGATTTCTAATGCACACATGGAGATTCTGAAAATATGGTTCTTTGATGCAGAATTGATAAAACTAACTAGTAGCAGGATTTCTAGGATGCAAAGTGAAAATTCAGGATTACAAATAACAGGATAAGTCCTATAGGCATGGTTTCTAGTGGCATGCATATAAAGAATCATCACACAACCTGTAGGCATGATTTCTACCCGAACCCAACAAAGATATATAAGAATCCCTCCCTTGCTTCACTAATAACCCCCATTATCTGTTTTATAGAGATTATTATTACAGACCAATACAAATGAATTACATAATGAAAATCACTATACTATAAGGAGACTTGGCAGGCCCAAAGTCAACCTGGAAGTCAGGCCTTCAATCAAATCTGGAGTACACCAGTAGTTCATAATACACCAAATGGGTTTCTGGTGTATCAAAGTTTCCAAGGGCCTCAAGGACCCCGGGCAATGCTCACACCAGAACCTTTTCAAAGAAACATTTTTGTAAACAAGTTTGGAAGGCCAGCCCCAATGTGTCCGAGTTCGGAGGAGTCCCATGGACTCCTAGGCAGTGCTCACACTGGGGAGGGGGGACAGGACCCTATATATTTAAGAGTAGGAGTTGAAAATAGTATGTAAGAGTTGGAGATAGTTTTAGAATAACAGTTTGGTTTCTTTAGAAGTGAATAGAAACAGATTACAAGATTACAAACAGAATAGAACCACATTTAGCAGTAATTAAACAATCACAACAAGAGCTACATACAGGGTTAAACAGGTTTTGCACAAAGCATACAACTGAATCAAACAAAGTTTTACATTGCATAAGTTGGCTTGGTTTATTAACTATTACTAGGTGGGATCATATAGACATGCATTAAACAGAGAAAAATATGCTGAAATTAAGTGACTAATCCGACAGCCGTACAGAAAGGATAGCAGGAATTTAAAGCACATTATCCTTGAAAGAAGTATATAGAAATCATGAATTAATCGAGAACATGCTAAGGTAAATTATCAACACATAAAACAGGACAGGAATTGAGGCATGCTAGTTGAGAAACAAGTAAACAAGTGTCATGGATCAAACAAGAATATTCCATACTAACATATAGGACAGGACAAATCAACTGGAATTAAGTCATGTTGGTCAAGAGCAATAAGCATAAAAACATAAGGCAAACAGAAGCATTTTGAGGTCTAACTACATAGCATATAGAATGACAACAGAAGTGGAGGCATACCAGTTAATAGGTAGAAAACAGGAAGGTGAAGGCAAGTAGAATCGAAGAGTCTAGCCTTGGCGTTCAGCCGGCTAGACAGTGCAACAAGTAGAAGTAGCAAAAAGAACTATAACTGTGAGTGTGCGAGTGAAAGTAAGAGTTTGTGCATGTAGGTGTTTCTATATCTTTCTGTGTGTGTTCGTGTGTGTTGAAAAATCAGAATGGGGGTTTATATAACAATCAACAGAGTAGACAAATAAGGCGAGGAAGATTTAGAGTTCACAAATAAGGTATGTGAATAAAATTAGCCAAGTAATTGGGGCTAAACTCAATCAAGTAATTCAACAGAATACGAAAAATACCCCTTAAATTAGGGAGAATCAACTAACAACCAAGTTAGGGATTTAATAAGGTAAATAGTTATCCTCTGTTAATTGACAGGAAGAAGAATAACGGGCAAATATCAGAACAAGTAGTGAAGTAATTAGAAACCCTAGGGATTAGAACATAGACATGAAAATCAGTCGAACAAGTAAAGAGAACCAGAGTTAAACATTTAAAAAATTTAGACTTTTTGTAGAAACTTAAAGATGAAACCCAAGCTTTAGAGAAAACAAAAAATCGTTTAATAATAAGAAAAAAATAGAAGATCTTCGAAGAGAAATATCAGCTAAACTAAAAAACATCTCAGATCTATAGAGATCAGAACCGTCTCGAATAGTAAGAGACTAGGGTTTTAATAATGACAGAGGTGAGAAAAAATCCGGTTTGGAACCATAGATTTAAGCCATAAACATGAAGACAATAGCACTCACAAACACGAAGATGAACATGGGCAGGTACATCGAGAAAAATGAAAGGTTTCGGACCAAGTCTAGTTGAATCTCCTTGAGATTCCATCAAACAACACCGAAATCGAACAACCAGTGAAGATAGGAGACCGGCTGGGGCCTAAAATCAAAGGGAAACACCATGGATTGAAGGGTTTTCGGTGATGGCGGGCTAGGGTTAGGGAGAATTTGGGAGAGAAGAGAGGAAGAGGGAAACATGGGCGGCGGGGTTGGGAAAATGACTAGGGTTAGGGGTCGTTTGGTGTAATTAAAAAAGGAAAATGATCCTGGACCGTTGATCTTTTGAGATCAACGACGAGGATTAGATCTGAGGGGTTGGGCGGGTTTAAAAATTGGGTCAGAGTATTGGGCTATGATTTTAATTGGGCTGGGGGTAATATTTTGGGCCAGGTCCGAAATTAAGACAAATTAAAAGAGGTTGTTTGTTAAATACCCAATTAATTTGATAAAATAATTTATAAAATAGCTAATAAATGATAAAAACTGCTATTGATGTATAAAAAATGATTTAAAATAATTACTTAATATTATAAAAATACAAATATGTCATTTTCTTGTGAAATAAGGTAATTATGCACACATGGGCTATTATTGCAATGTTATTGCAGTTATAACCCTAAAATGTGGATATGGCTATTCATGAAATAATTAAAGCTTAGTATAAATATAAAGGATAAAATTAAGCAATAAAATTATCATAAAACCATTTGTGATGCAATTAGTAATTATTTATATAATAAATATACTGGAAAAAATTAATAAACAATCCTTAAAAATGCAGAGATTATGGAAAAATATTAATTGATGCTCATGCATTGTTTTGAAGATATGTTTGCATTTTAAAAATAATATAGGGAAAAATTGGGTACCAACATCGACCCTCGGGCTCACATCTCGAAATTCGCTAAACATCACAAAACTAGAATCAGTATCCTCTCAGGAGTCCATACATACCAAATTCATCAAAATCTAACCTCGTTTGCTCCCCTCAATCACCCAATTGTTAGTCTCAAGTTTCAAGCCCTAATCCCCCAATTTTAACCCTGGAATCCCACAAATTTCATGCTCAATCAGACAAAAAACCACCATAGAATCAAATTTTAGGTTCAAGTAGCTTACCTCCACGAAAATCCCCTTGAATCCCTCTTCAAATTGCTCCCAAAAGCTCCAACCCGTATGAAAAATGATGAACAATGGCTAAAATTCGCGAAGGCAAGAATTTATATGTTCTGACCCAGGGGTTCCGCATCTACGGTTCAAATTTAGCATCTGCGGTCCCGCATTTGCGATCAAATGTCCGCATCTGCGGACTTCACTTAAAACTCCTCGTCCGCACCTGCGGGCTCGCAGGTGCGACTCTCCTTCCGCTTCTGCGATAGACCCCATCCTGCCAAACTCCGCACCTACGACACCAAACCGCATTTGCGGTGGACTACCTTCGATCACCCTTCCGCAGGTGCGGAAAACCATAACAATAGCACACCAGCAGATTTCCAAAGTTATAACTCCCCGATGGCCATCCGAAATCATCCCGAGCCCCTCGGTTTTTCAACCTAATATACCGACACCTCATGTAACATCACCTGAACTTAGTCGAACCCTCCGAGCACTCAAAACAACCTCAAAACACCAAGTTAACCCGAAATTCAAGCCTAAGGATTTCTAAACTTCCAAAATTCGCCAACGATGCCGAAACCAACCAAACCACGTCCGAATGACCTAAAATTTTGCACACACATCACAAACGACACTACGAACCTAGTCAAACTTCCAGAATTCTATTTCGTCCCTGATAGCTAATTTTCCACTGTCGACCGGAAATCGCCAAAAATCTAGTTTCGCCAATTCAAGCCAAATTCTACGGCGCTCAGAACCCAATTTTATGATCATTACGGCGCTCAGAAGGCTTGAGGGTTCAAGTTTTGGCATCGAGGGGGGTACATCGAGGATTCTCGACCCTGAAGAAATGCAGATCGAAGACCATCATGGAAAGGCGGTAAACTCCCAAAAGGCACGTGGTTAAAGTTGACCAAGTACGCAAAATAGTACAGGCCCGTACCGTGGCATTAAATGACTGTATCAGCCATCTCTCTTTGGTAATAATTACACATGTACTATGTTGGGATTCCCCCTCATATATAAAGGGGAACCTTGTCACTTTGTCGGACACATGATACTCAATATACAAAAATAAGAACATTCTCTATAATTGTTTCATTGATTTATTGTCTTTCTTTTATTTGTGTTCATTAATTGTCCTTCATTTATTACTCATTATTGATCGTAAAGAGGCCATCTTTGAGGCCTTCGACACGGTCAAATGACTTTCGAACGCCCATTATCAAGCTCCCGAGCTCGACCTCGAGGCCCATTCTGACCAAGCTCGAGGCCCCGTTCCCCAGTTTCTCGGTTTGCACAGTCTCATCTTCTTTCGCCCGTATCTCGTTTTATCACTTCTCACTTAGCATCTATTGCCTAAAAAAATGGTATTAAAATAGATCACGTATTTTTAGAACCACAAATTCAAATATAATTGTAATTACCATTTTCAAGGTAAACAGTTTGGTGCCCACTGTGGGGCTAAAAGTAATAGTGATTGTTTTAGTGCTGGTTTCCTGAAAAAGCAAGTTATTCTTTACACTTTTTTTGTCCAAAAATCTTCAATTTCAGGTCAAAAAATGCCTAACTCAGTAAATGCACATGAAAGCAACGGTCCTGAGGATCACGGAGAGAACGGTGAAGCTGCTTCAGGCACCAGCATACCACTGCAAAACCCTGAAGGGCCACCAATACAAATCCCCGTTGATGAAGGCTCACGTAACGCTCGACATGTCGATATAATCTCCCATACAGACGGAAGTGTAAGCGAGGGAGACCAACATGAAGCACAGAAGGCCCCTGCCCAAACGGAAAGAGAAGTTAGCCTTCACGTCATTTTTAAGATGTTGCAAGCGCAACAAGTGGCTATTGCTCAGCTGCAAAGCCATCAAAAAACACCAAGCACAGCTCCACCGGAAATGGCTCCTCGAGGTGAACAGGCACCGGAGAGGTCGAGCAACAACGGGTCAGAAGTCGACCCCGCTATCATGAAGATGCTCGAGGACCTTACAAAGAGGATTGAATCAGGCAAAAAGAAGATAGAAGCCAACGACCAAAAAGATGGAGACCTATAACTTGAGGGTCGATCAGATCCAGGGCGCACCACCGATCCTCAAGGGTGTAGATTCGAAGAAGTTCGTGCAAAAGCCATTCCCATCGAGTGCGGATCCGAAGCCCCTCCCGAAGAAATTCAGAATGCCCGACCTTCCGAAATACAATGGGACCTCGGACCCCAATGAGCACATTACTGCCTACACTTGTGTTGTGAAAGGGAATGACATAAGAGATAACGAGATTGAATCCGTCCTATTGAAAAAATTTTGAGAAAATCTATCCGAAGGGGCCATGATGTGGTATCATAACCTACCCCCGAACTCGATAGATTCATTTGCCATGATGGCGGACTCCTTCGTTAAGGGACATGTTGGTGCCATCAAGGTCGCTACAAGGAAATATGATGTCTTCAAACTAAAACAAAGAGAGAACGAGATGTTGAGGGAGTTTGTATCCCGATTTCAACTAAAACGAATGGAATTACCACCGATCTCCAACGATTGGGCCGTGCAAGCCTTCACTCAAGGCTTGAATGAATAAAGCTCGATAGCTTCAAAACAGCTGAAGAAAAACTTAATCGAGTACCCCGTCGTAGTTTGGGCGGATGTACACAAAAAATATCAATCGAAGATCAGGGTCGAGGATGACCAACTAGAAGCCTCCTCGGGCTCGGTGTATCCTAGCAGAGTCTTAGCAAAAGAATCGAGGCTTCCAGAAAGAGAGCCAAGGACAAACAAAGAAAGCTACCAACCGTACATAGAGAATCAGAGAAATATCCCGAGGCGTAACATACCTCGAAGTGATCAAAGGATGGACTGAGGCCAAAACCCTCGGGGACTCATAAACAAAGCAGGGTTTGACAGGCACACAGGGCCGATAGAGGCACCTAGGCTATCCGAGTACAATTTCAACATTGATGTTTTAGATATAGTATCGGTCATAGATAAAATCAAAGACACCAGATGGCCAAGACCCATACTATCAGATCCTTCACAAAGGAACCCTAACCTGATTTGCGAATTTCATGGTATGCACGGCCATAGGACCGAGGACTGCAAACAGCTCCGAGAAGAGGTGGCCCGACTGATTAGCAAAGGGCAGCTTCGAGAGTTCCTCAGCGACCGAGACAAAAACCAATTCTGGGAAAGAGAGGCAAACAGGAAAAATGAAACAGAAGAACCAGAACACGTCATCCACATGATTATTGGAGGAGTCGACGTCCCATAGGGACCTATTTTCAAACGAACAAAAGTATCCATCACCAGGGAAAAGAGAACTCGGAGTTACATACCTGAATATGCTCTTTCATTCAGCGAAGAGGATATCGAGACCTTTTCTCAACCCCATAATGACGCACTGGTAATTTCTTTTCTTTTGAATAAATTTCAAGTTAAACGTGTGCTCGTGGATCCAGGTAGCTCGGCTAATATAATTAGGTCGAGGGTGGTAGAGTAACTCGGGTTGCTCGACCAGGTTGTGCCCGCCTCCCGTGTCCCCAACAGATTCAACATGGCGAGCGAAACAACGAAAGGGGAAATCATCCTCCCCGTCAGCATAGCCGGTACAATTCAAAACACCAAGTTTCATGTCATCGAAGGTGACATGAGATACAATGAATTGCTCAGAAGTCCATGGATTCACAGTATGAGAGAGGTGCCGTCAACCCTTCATCAAATGATGAAGTTCCCTACGAAGGATGGAATAAAAATGGTATATGTAGAACAACACGTAGAAAAAGAAATGTTCGCAGTACACAATGTGGCACCGACACCGACACCGACGCCTTCTACATCGAAGGAGCCAAAAAACAAGCAAGTAACCAAGTAGCAATCACAAACTGCATCATCGATGAACGATTAAAGGACCGTGTCGCGTCCTCGGAATGAGTAACTAAAGCATATCGAGGCCTGAACGCCACTACAGTTAAGGTACAATCCTCTCCCTCTGTCCTTCACGTTTTACTCTAACCTATGTGCAGGTGTTCGATTGAAAAGAATCGGAGCACCCTCCAGCTCGAAAGCCTTAGGTTTTAAAGCATGTGTTGTGCTCTTTTTCCCTCACGTCGGATTTTATCCCAAATGGGTTTTACCGACGAGTTTTTTAACGAGGCAACACCCATATGCTACCTAAGGAGAACTCACCAAGTATTCAAGGCTTCTTTCGATCAACCTCAAATACTGAAGGCATCCCCCCAGGAGATCACTGAAACATGCCAAAAAGGGTCTCGATAAGAGAACAAGTATAGGACTAAACGGTCGAATGAATCGTGTCCACATAGAATAAACGAACCCTCGATGGTGAAAAATATATACTTGTACCAAGTAATCGGAGAAGAATCTTTTATCATCAAAATGTTTCACGCGTCAAAGAAGATTGCTATTTTCACAAGGAAAGGGCCTAGGGCCAAAAAAATTTCAAACACTCGGGGACTGTCCTCGGCAGTCACCCCATTGAGTCACCAAAAACTCGAAGCCATAAGACCTCAGGGCCGGCAACTTTAAGTTTGTAAGCCCTCCATGAGGCAATGTCAACAACGTAAGCCCTCCATGAGGCAACATCAACAGTATAAGCCCTCCATGAGGCAATACCAACAAACTAAGCCCTCAACGAGGAAACATTAAAATTGTAAGACCTTAAAAAGGCATAAACCCGACTCAGAAACTGTCCTCGACAGTCACCCCATCGAGCTATCAAAAACCCAAAGCCGTAAGACCTCAGGGCCGGAAACTTCGAGCTCATAAGCCCTCCATAAGGCACCAATGTAAGCCCTCCATGGGGCAACATCAAAACTATAAGACCTCAATCAAGGCAGGTACAAATTTGTAAGACCTTAAAAAGGCATAATCCCTATATCAAAGTCAAGGCTATATATTCGAACTTGTAAGACCCCTAAAAAGTCATACCCTCAATATAGACATCGAGACTATCTCACTCGGGGACTAAAGGGCTACGGCCAAATACAATGACAACCGTCATAAGGCTCCGGCCAAACTAACGCAACTCAGAGACGTCCGAATGTTGCCATAAAATCACAGGCCTTCAATTACTTCGAAAAGAACCGGTTAAAGGTCGTACCGACCTAATACGTAAGAGCCCGAGTCTCCAGCCACATTAAAGGTCATACCGACCCAATACATAAGAGCCCAAGTCGCCATCTTAAAAAGTCTCAAAAATCTGAGGGTCGATGAGCTCGAGTCGAGACCCGACTCGGAGACTAAGCCCGAAACGGTTAACTAAAGCGCTTAAGGGCCAAATGCATAAGAGCCCGAGTCGCCAGCCACATTAAAGGGCGTACCGACCCAACGTGTAAGAGCCCGCGGGCCAGCCTAAAAAGCCTCAAGGCCAATTTATAACCCCAAGGGTTTCATCCCGAAGTCCAATTCATCGGGCTAATTATCGACAAGCAAATCAGAAAAAATAAAAAATCTTTCATATNATATATATATATATATATATATATATATATATATATATATATATATATATATATATATAGTTTATCACAAATATACATTTACAAAGCTCCCACAAGGGTCTTTACAAAGAACAACCTAGTCTGCCCCAGGGACCAGCTCCCTCGGAAGCTTTCAAACATCAGCATCAGCATCGGATGAAAGGAAAAACTTAGCATTGATCTCATCTGTCGTGGCCTGCTTTATCTCTTCCGAGAGATCAAAGCCCCTAGCATGAATCTCTTTGAGCGTCTCCCTACGAGACCTACATCGGGAATACTCATTGTCCCTCCCCTCTCTGTCAAAATCTCCCCTCAGCTCAGCCCGAGCATCAACAACATCTTTCAAATAAGCGGCCACTTTCTTAACGGCCTTTGCTCGAACTTCTTCAGCTTCAGCCCGGGCGTCCACGACCTCGGCCTTCATATTTAAAAGATCAGTCTCGAGCTTGGCAATCCTGCTCGTCTGAATTGAGCTATATTCTCCGGTATTGCGAAGTTGTATCTCGAGGGCAGCAGCCTTGGCCAAAGCATTCCTTTGGGCCGCTGCATGAACGCCTATCTGCGCCTTCAACGCATTACATTCGGAATTATCTTGCCCCACTTCGCCCCAAAGGCTCTCCAACGCTTCTGTCTTTCTCTGCAACTGAAGCACCAAAACATTAATTCTCGAAGGCAAGTAAGGAAGCACATACTCCCCCAAAATAAGGATTACATGTTGATCGAGGTTACCTTTGTAATCTCAGCTTCGCTTTACCTCCGATTGAAGGCATATCAATTCTCTTGTCTTCTCATTACAAAGAAGCCTGAGAGATTTCTACTTGCCCAAGGTTTCCCGCAACTTGGCCTCGCAACGGAGCAGCTCAGACTTGAGCTTGTCAAAATCCTATGAAAAAGAAGCTTCAATTCAAAAGATGAAAACACAAGACTGAAAAACCAACAAAGCCAATCGAAACTCACCTCAGAATAAAGTAGCTAAGCCTTCTCAAAAGATGAGCGTGCGTCTACTGGCCTGGCCCCATCGGCCCAAGTTGAACCACTCCCGGTAGAGGCATGATCACTCGAGACACCACTTGGTTCGAGCGGCCCCTGACCCCGAACGTCCCTCGAAGTACCTTCGAGGGCGGAAGCAGACGATGATCTAGGACTCTTTCTCTTTCTCTCTCGAGGAACCTCTTCCTTGAAATTAGAAGTCTCGATCCTAACATAATCGGCAACCTCGAAAGGGCCCCCGGCTTGAGTCGTAGACGAAGAGTTGATGTCCACAGAATGATCGATGTATATAAGTCCCTCCTCAGCAACGGCATATCCTTTATGTCTCCGGGAAGGCCCCGCCTCATTGAAAATGTCCTCATACGTAGAGGGCCTTTTTTGCTTATTATCCCCCCTCGGTTCCAAAGCCAACGGGCCTTCCCTCTCCTCGAAGGGACACGATCTCACTTCGGAGAATCCACCAACACCTGCGGTGGCAGAGTTAAGTACACATAAAAGAAAGCTCTACTCAAAAGGCAACCACACGGCTCATATCGTGGTGCTTTGCTTCCTATCTGCCCTTCGACAGATCATGCCACTTGCATTCGTCATATGTTAAGGAAGATGCCAGCCTCCGGGTCCAGTCCGCAAGATCGAGGACCTCCTCCGGCATCCACGGGACCGCTGAAAAAGAGCAAAAGAAACACTCTTATAAATCGATAAGAGCAAAGGACACTAAGGTACGACATGGTACTTACGTTTGAAGTTCCATTCTTCGAAAAATGGCAGGAACTCCGCAGGAATGATATCGACGGTCCTCACTCGGACAAAACCGACTCATCCATCCTCTGTTTCGGTCCTTATCATGGTTAGCAATGAAAGGCCTGGTGGATCAGCGTCGTAACGCGATCAGGCCTCGACAATGCTGAGGCTGATATAATCTAATAAGGTGGATAAGGGTAAACTCGAGCTCAGCCTTCTCAATAAAGTACCTCATCATCAGCATTATCTACCAAAAGGACGGATGAATCTGATCCAGGGTGACTCGGTACTTTTTGCAAAATTCAAGCACATATCGGTCGAGGGGGCCTAATGTAAATAGGTACGTATACACAGTCAAGAATCCCTCTACATGGGTCATAATATTCTCTTCTCGGGAAGGTATCTGCAGCATCATGTTTTCTCCCCATCCGCAATCTCTCCTCATGGCCCGGAGCATCGAAGAGTTTCTCTAATGCAAAGTCTTTCTTCGGAGCGAAACAGCACGAGGTCAACTCACCATACGCTGGCGGTGTATCACCGGCTAGGCTAGGAGCAGAGGTCGAATTTCCCTCTTCTTGGGGAACGGATCCGGGCACGGCAGCCATAACTACTCAAGCAAAGGTAAAGAAGAAGAAATGAAAACAGTTTAGCAAGATGAAAAAGGAAGAGAACGATGAAAAGAAAGCTAGTTTTGCAAAGTTGCAAGACTTAAAATAAAGAGGAAGCAAGTATATATATAGAACAAGTGGCGACTATTCAACTACTTTGAAATCCAATTGATTCTGACAAAGTTGTCATAACATTTGGGGAAGTGTACCGGTGGGGTCACCTCGGTCACTTCATGGTCATGTCACATAAATGACACCGTCACACAGCGTTCGAGTGATCAAAGCTCCATGCCGACCTGGCCTCGAGGAGGTATCCGATATCGAGGGGATCTACTATTACAAGTACGGGTTCCGAAAGGCTAAAATCGAAGCTTGAAAGTCAACTTTTGCGTAAGCATTGCAGGACAAAATTTGGGAGATATGGAACAAAGAGATGTTCTATTTCAAAAAATGCATTTACAAGGGTGTTTCTACAAAAATTCCCACGAGGGTCCCATATACAGAAAAGAAAAAAAGCAAAACAATAGGTGAATCTATTCTTCGCCTTCGCTAATATCTGAGCCGCTTTCAGAGCCCTCATCTGACGTATTCGGCATTGCCTAATTCGTTCATCAGAGCTCTCATCAAACAGAAAAAAGAAGAAGAGATAATAAGCAGGAAACTATTATTTAATATCATTCATCAACCTAATTCTTTTTTTGGTGAAGTTCTTAAACTATAATTTTAAAACTAAAATTATAAATATCTTAAATTTTATGTGTGAATATTAAAACTGGGAAGAAAGACTGATAAATTTTGAATATGGAGTGATGAATAATAAAATTAAAAAAGGTTTATAATTGAATATATTAAAAGATGATTGCAAAAATTTTATGTGGTAATTTATTTTTATTGAATTAGGTACACAAGATCAACATTTATCATTTTCAGAAATATATACTTTATTTTACAAAATAAATATAATATTTATATAATAATTTAATATATATATATTTCATTGAGATAGTATACACACGCAGTTTAATGTGTAAATTATTCATAGTTGTGCTTGCGCAGGATAGGGAAAGACTTATACCTCAAGAAGTGTGATGTTAACCGTCTACTCTTAATGCAAAGATTAGACAATACTTCCAGCTTGAACCTTTTAATGTAGCTGTTAGAAAACATATGTAGTTCCACTATGATTTTGATAGTCGAGCAGAATATATTAAAGTTGGATTAGGAAAGATCAGTCAGCTGTGGACAAAGTCCTAGTAATTCATAGCTGTCCCATGACTTAATGCACAAACTACGAGGTAACCAACAAGG
>MDKJ01279345.1:0-28664 GCA_005239525.1 Nicotiana knightiana | reverse complement strand
TCTGACCCTAGTAAGTATCACGTCGACCTCTCGTCACTACTTTTTCGAGGTTAGGCGGGATACATACTGGGTATATATCTGTTTGTGTACTCATGCTACGCTTCTGTACTTAATTGTACAGGTTCTGAGGCTGTTGCATCTGGTTATCCGAACGGAGCTTGACCCTGGGAGTATATTCTAGACTTGACTTCACGGTGAGCTGCTTCCCTGGGCAATTCTCAGCAGCACTATGGAGTTATCTTTTGTTTATTTCTCTCTACTTCCTTCAGACAGTAGCATAGTTTATTTCATCTTTTGTATATTTTACTAGTTCGCCTGTACACTTGTGACACTAGTTCCTGGCACACACATAATAGACTTTATATTTTTGAAACTGTATATGTTGTTTCATGATCCTTGTGGCTACATTTACTTAAGTTGGCTAATTTATCCGCTTCCACTTAAATGTTCTATGCTTAAAATTTGGTAAGTGTGGGGATGTTTTATCAAATAAGGAAATTTCACTAGTAAACAAACTGTTGGCTTGCCTGACCCCGGTGTTGGGTGCCATCATGACCTGAGTTATGATTTTAGGTCGTGACAACATGGTATCAGAGCACTAGGTTCACGTAGGTCTCACAAGTCACGGGAAAGCCTAATAGAGTCTTGCAGATCGATACGGAGATGTTTGTATTTATCTTTGGGAGGCTATAGGGTATTAGGAAACCGCTCTTTATTCATGATCTATCAGGCAGTTGATGGTTTACTAAATCTCATTCTTCTATTCTCTCACAAATGGTGAGGACGCGTACATCTGGCAGAGGCCGGGGGAGGGCACCGGCCCGAGGTAGGGGACGGGGGCGTCCCAGAACTATTCCAGTTGCACCAGCGGATCATGCCATATCTCAGGCAGGAGGGGGATCCCAGACCCCAACTACCCAGGCTGCAGGCGAGACAACAGCACTTCATACCCTAGGTACACTGCCCGTGGGTGGGGTCCAGCCTATAGCAGCAGCACTTGAGCCCAAACCAGCTGCGGATGGCAGTCCGCAGAAGTTATTGGACAGATGGACTCGATTGCACCCTCCAGTCTTCGGGGGTGAGCGAGGCGAGGATGCCCAGGATTTCATTGATAGGTGCAGGGACAGACTGCACAATATGATGATAGCAGAGTCCCATCGAGTGGACTTTGCTACTTTCCAGTTAGAGGGCAGAGCTCGCAGATGGTGGCAGTCCTATATTCTCACCAGGCCAGCAGATTCTCCTCTTATCACTTGGGAGCAGTTCACTCAGATGTTTCTAGACAGATATATCCCACCCTCTGAGAGGGAAGAGCTGCGGTATCAGTTTGAGTATTTGGAGCAGGGACAGATGTCAGTGAGAGATTATGAGGCTAGATTTTCAGAGTTGTCTCGCCATGCACTCATGATACTACCTACTGATGCTGAGAGAGTGCAGAGATTTGTAGCCGGGTTGAATCCAGGCATTAGGGCCAACATGGCCTGAGAGGTGGGGATGGGGACTCCTTCTCAGCTTGTAGTGGATATTGCTCATAGGATCGAGGGTTATCGGTCGAGGATCAGGGAGCAGGTACAGCAAGATAAGAGAGCCAGATATTGCGGGGATTTCAGAGGTACCCCAGCTAGGGGCAAAGTTCAGTTTCGTAGGGGTCAGCCCAGCAGGCCTCCATTTCAGTACCCCCACCACCACCTCCTCGTGGTGCTCCAGTGAGACCTTATTTCAGCTCTATGCTAGAGGGTTCTCACCGTTCCCCAATTATCCAGGGTTCTTCTTTAGAGCAGCAGGCCATGCCTCTAGTGAGATGTTATGAGTGCGGGGATCTCGGCCATATCAGGAGGACTTGTCCCAAGTTTTAGGGCAAGGCAGTGCAGCAGGGTTACCAGCCTATGAGTCCAGCACCAGTAGTCAGGCCACATATAGGTGGAGGACAGGTCGGCAAGGGTCGTCCTAGAGGTGGAGGCCAGTTAGGGGGAGGTCAGGCAGCTCCGGTTCACTCTGGTGGAGCTCAGTCTTTTGGTACTCCAGCTAGATTCTATGATATTCCGGCCAGATCAGATGCAGTGGCCTCAGACGCCGTGATCACAGGTATTATTTCAGTATGTGATAGAGAGGCATCAGTGTTATTTGATCCTGGATCCACCTATTCCTATGTTTCAGCCTTATTTGCTCATTTCCTGGATGCTCCTCATGAGTCCTTGGGGTCTCCTATATGTGTGTCCACTTCTGTGGGCGATTCTGTGGTGGTAGATCGGATCTATCAGTCTTGTGTGATCATATTTTGTGGATTCGAGACCAGAGCGAACCTTTTGTTGCTCGACATGGTTGATTTTGAGGTTATTCTAGGCATGGATTGGTTATCTCCTTATCATGTCGTGCTAGATTGCCATGCTAAGACAGTTACTTAAGACATGCCCGAGTCTCCTAGGCTAGAGTGGAGAGGTTCCTCAGTTAGTGCAGCCAGCGGGTTATTTCATTCCTGAAGGCTCGACATATGGTCGAGAAGGGTTGTCTGGCCTATCTTTCTTATGTGCAGGACACCACCGCCGAGTCTCCGACGATTGATTCAGTGCCAGTGGTTCGAGAGTTTGCTGATATATTTCCTTCAGACCTTCCAGACATGCCTCCGGATCGTGATATTGATTTCTGCATTGATTTAGCTCCAAGCACCCAGCCTATATCTATTCCTCCATACCATATGGCTCCAAAGGAGTTGAGGGAGTTGAAGGAGCAGCTTGAGGAGTTGATAGCTAAGGGGTTCATCAGACCGAGTGTATCGTCGTGGGGTGCTCCAGTTCTATTCGTGAAGAGGAAGGATGGGTCCATGCGGATGTGTATTGATTACCGCCAGTTGAACAAGGTTACCATTAAGAACAAGTGTTATTTTCCGCGCATCGATGATTTGTTTCACCAATTGCAGGGTGCTCAGGTGTTTTCTAAGATTGATTTGAGATCGGGATATCATCAGTTGAAGATTCGGGCCTCAGATGTTCCGAAGACTGCTTTTGGTACGAGATATGGCCATTATGAGTTACTGGTGATGTCCTTTGGCTTGACTAATGCCCCAGCAACATTTATGGACTTGATGAAAATGGTATTTAGGCCATATATTGATTCCATTGTCATTTTCTTCATTGATGACATTTTGATTTACTCACGTAGCCTAGGGGAGCACGAGAAGCATTTGAGAGTTGTGCTCCAGACTTTGCGAGAACAGAAGCTATATGCTAAGTTCTCCAAGTGTGAGTTCTGGTTGGATTCTGTGGCATTCTTGGGGAATGTGGTATCCGGAGAGGTTATCAAGTTTGATCCTCAGAAGATTGAGGCGGTTCAGAGTTGGCCGCATCCTACTTCAGCTACCGAGATCAGGAGCTTTTTGGGCCTAGCAAGCTATTATCGCCGATTTGTGAAGGGGTTCTCTTCTATTGAAGCTCCATTGACTAGATTGACTCAGAAGAATGCCCCGTTCCGATGGTCTGACGAGTGTGAGGCAAGATTTCAGAAGCTCAAGACAGCATTGACCTTAGCACCACTTCTAGTATTGCCTTCCGGTTCTGGGATGTATACAGTATATTGCGATGCTTCGCACGTTGGCTTGGGGTGTGTGTTGATGCAGGATGGGAGATTTATTGCTTATGCTTCGCAGTAGCTAAAGGTTCATGAGAAAAATTATCGTGTGCACGATTTGGAGTTGGCGACGATTTTTCATGCTCTTAAGATTTGGAGGCACTACTTGTATGGGGTGTCCTGTGAGGTTTATACAGACCACCGCAGCTTGCAGCACTTGTTCAAATAGAGGAATCTTAATTTGAGGTAGTGCAGGTGGCTTGAATTGCTGAAGAATTATGACATCATCATTCTATATCATTCGGGCAAGGCGAATGTGGTAGCGAATGCTTTGAGCAGGAAGGCGGAGAGTATGGGTAGCTTGGCTTATATTGCAGTAGAGGAGAGACCTCTAGCCTTAGACATTCAGTCCTTGGCTAATCGCCTGGTGAGATTAGACCTTTCAGAGCCTCGTCGAGTTCTAGCACATGTGGTTGCTCAGTCTTCGTTATTGGGTGAAATTAAGGCTCGGCAGTTTGATGATCCGTGCTTGGCAGAGCTTCGGGAGACAGTGGTATAGGGTGGTGCCAAGGAGGTTACTATTGTGGAGGATGATGTGTCATTTATGGAGGCAGATAAGGTTCTGTTGAAAGTCTCGCCGGTGAAGGGTATTATGAGGTTTGGTAAAAAGGGCAAGCTGAGCCCGAGGTTTATAGGTCCTTTCGAAGTATTGAGGCGAGTTGGAGGGGTTGCTTACGAGCTTGCTTTACCTCCCAGTTTATCAGGAGTTCAACCGGTCTTTTATGTATCCATGCTCCGGAGGTACCACGCTGACTTCTCTCACGTGGTTGATTTCAGCACTATTCAGTTTGATGAGAAGTTGGGCTACGAGGAGGAGGAAGTTGCTATTATTGACAGGTAGGATCGCCAGTTGAGATCCAAGAGAGTTTCTGCCGTGAAGGTCCAGTGGAGGGGCCAACCAGTCAAGGAGGCGACCTGGGAGTCCGAGAAGGACATGCGGAGCAGATATCCACATTTATTCAGCACTTCAGGTATGATTCTAGACCCGTTCGAGGACGAACTTTTGTTTAAGAGGTGGAGAACGTAATGACCCAACCGGTCATTTTGCGTATCAGGACCCTGTTCCCCTAAATGAGACTTCCCGTAGCGGCTTATTATCATTTATGACTTGCGGGGACGGGTGGTTCGGGATTCGGAAGTGTTTAGAGTGGTATAGAAACACTTGGTTCCTTAAGGTTGGCCTTTAAGGCCAAAGTTTGACTTCGATCAACATTTTGAGTAAACAACCTCGGAATCGAGTTTCGACAGTTCTGGTAGCTTCATATGTTGATTTCGGACATGGACGTATGTTCGTAATGGGTTTTGGATGATCGGGGGCATTTCGGCACCCAATATCAAAATTTGAGTTCCCTTAAGTTTGAAATTTGGTTTGGAACGTATTTTTGTGTTATCGAGGTTCGAACGGAATTCCGAGATCGGGAATAGTTTTGTTATGTCATTTATGACTTGCTTGCAAAATTTGTGGTCATTCCGAGTAGTATAGGTCGGTTCGGCGCATTGAAAGCGAATTCTAGAACTTTAAGTTCAAAGTTTGATTCAATTTGGTTTTGGGGTCGAATTCTTAGTTTCGTTGTTGTTTTTCACGTTCCGTAAATTCGAGCGAGTCTGTATCATGAATACAGACCTGCCAGTGGCTTTGGACGGGGTCCCGAGGGGCTCGGGTGACTTTCGGACCCCTCAGAGTTAAATTCAAAAATTAGATTTTCACTTACTGGCTTCCTTCAGTGCGATCGCAGGTGCAGTGATGCGATCGCATAGAAAGAGTTGGCAAGGTGTGGGAAAATTCCGTGTGTGATTGCATGGTCTTGTGTGCGTTCACACAGGGGTGATTTATGGCCTGACCCAGTTTTGTTCTCTGCGTTCGCACTCCCTCCCCCGCAGTCGCACAGGCCTGGCCCAATTACTCCCCACGATCGCAAGTCTCCTTGTGCGATCGCACATTAGACTTTTCAGGGGTCCTGACCGTTGACTTGTGCAACTGCACTGCCCCAGCTGCAATCGCACACAAGGGGCAGCTGAGCAGTGTTTGTTTTAAACGAGACTTAGTCCCATTTTAGCCATTTTTCTTCACTTGTGGCGATTTCGGGAGTTTTCAAAGAAGATATTTCACCTAGCAACTGAGAGGTAGGTTATTCCTATTATAATTTAAGTTGAATACTTGAATTTTTATGTAGATTATTACACTAATTAGTGGAAAATCATGGGTTAGAGTGAAAAACCTAGGTTTTATGGAAAATGGGAGAATTTCCAAGAAATTTTCCATGGAATCACACAAAAACTATATATTAATGATCCTTAGGCTATGGGTGATTGATTTTTTCAAAAATTTTCGAAATCCGAGCATGTGGGCCTGGGGGTGTATTTTAGGATTTTTCAAGTAAGGTGAAATAACTAAGTAAATAGGAGAATTCCATACTTTTGAGCATAAATTGATATATTTGTATAACATTTGGCTAGTTTCGAGTCCTTGGGTGACGAGTTTGGAGTTTTCGGGTGCGTTCTTGACCTGGAGAGTAGGTTTGACACAAGGTGAGTCTCCTTTCTAACCTTGTAAGAGGGAATTGTCCCCATGGGTGATTATAAATGGTTGTTTGTCCTTATTTGCGGGGGCTACGCACGCACGAAGTGACGAGAGCCCGTGCGTAGCTACTATTATGCCTTGTCGGGTAGTTTAGGACTCACAAGCATGCTTTACGTGTTATATCTGTGATCTTGCATATGGTCTAAGTAGTCTAATATCCTCGAATCTCTCATGTGAAGGACTAAGAAGTTATGCTTTGAAGTTGACATTATTAAATTCTCACCCTGTTAGTATGTTCCCTGCTAAATTATCTGGAATCTCCTGCTAATCATGTATTTATACGGGAATCCGAGTTGCATGAATGATTCGTGAGTGGGGTAGTCTTAGTATTATATTAACCCGAGTCGCATGAATGATCCGCGAGCAGGGTAGTCTTAGTATTATATTAACCATGTCGCATGTTCGATTCGCGAGCGGGGCAGATAGATGCATCTGTGGTTCGAGTCATTCGACCCTAGGTAGTGCACATTTACTTTTCACGTCGTAACCGTACGTTCATAGCCTGTTATATATTTGGTAATTTATGAGAAGCCTTGTAATTGTAACGGTTGATTTCATGAAAGAAAGAAGGTTAAATAGCTTGTATGCCATGGAAAGGGATGGAGTGAGGGGACTAGAGATTGTTATTTTATGCTCATTTCCTTATTATTGTTCATTACTGCTATTATTGATTAGCTTGTATTCATTTCACATTGTCTGACCCTAGTAAGTATCACGTCGACCACTCGTCACTACTTTTTCGAGGTTAGGCGGGATGCTAACTGGGTACATATCTGTTTATGTATACATGTTACGCTTCTGTACTTAATTGTACAGGTTCTGAGGCTGGTGCATCTGGTTATCCGACCGGAGCTTGACCCTGGGAGTATATTTTGGACCTGACTCCATGATGAGCTGCTTCCCTTGGCGATTCTCAGCAGCACTATGGAGTTATCTTTTGTTTATTTTTGTCTACTTCCTTCAGACAGTAGCACATTTTATTTCATCTTTTGTATATTCCACTAGTTCGCATGTAGACTTGTGACACTAGTTCCTGGCACACACTTAGTAGACTTTATATTTTTGAAACTGTATATGTTGGTTCATGATCCTTGTGTCTCTATTTACTTAAGTTGGCTAATTTATCCGCTTCCACTTAAATGTTCTAAGCTTAAAATTTGGTAAGTGTGGGGATGTTTTATCAAATAAGGAAATTCCACTAGTAAACAAACTGTTGGCTTGCCCGACCCCAGTGTTGGGCGCCATCACGACCTGAGTTAGGATTTTGGGTCGTGACATCGCACCAGCCCTTTGACCTTCATCACAATGCTTGACGAGATCGCTAGCATCCTTGTAAAGAGTAGGCCAATAGAATCCACAACTCAACACTTTTGTTGTCGTTTTAGCTCCACCATGGTGACCACCATATGGCGAAGAGTGGCAAGCCTCCGGTACACATCGTCGAATCACAACATAGGTACAAATTGAAAAGAGATAAGGCTCATCCCAATAATAGTCAAGGCAAACCCGTTTGAGCATCTTCCTTTGGTTTGAAGAGAACTCATTCGGTACAATGCCACTCACAATATGATTGGCTAAGTCGGCGAACCATGACATCCCGGTCATACAAATGGTTAGGAGTTGCTGGTCGGGAAATGGATCATTTATCTCAAGGAAATCATGTGGCCTCCCCTCCTCCTCCAAACGAGACAAGTGGTCAGCCACTTAGTTTTCACTACTCTTGCGGTCTTGAATCTCTAGATCAAACTCTTGCGAAAGAAGCACCCACCACATTAGTCTTGCTTTAGAATCTTTCTTTCTAATCAAATATCGAAGCGCCGCATGGTCGGTGTGAACAATCACCTTTGTACCCATCAAGTACGGGTGGAACTTCTCCATAACAAAAACAATAGCAAGGAGCTCTTTTTCGGTCACTGTAGTTGACTTGGGCATAATTCATGGTCTTACTAGCATAGTAGACAGGATGAAAGATTTTGTTGATACGTTTCCCCAACACCACTCTAACCGCCGCATCACTTGCATCACACATGAGCTAAAAAGTAAGCTCCAATCCAATGCGGTGATAATAGGAGCATTAGTCAACTTAAACTTGAGCAATTTGAATACCTTCTTACAATCTTCGTTGAAATGGAACTTGGCATCCTTCTCCAAAGGTTTGCACAAGGGATTTACCACCTTATAAAAATCCTTGATGAATCGGCGATAGAACCCCGCATGACGAAAAAGCTCCTCACTCCCTTCACGGATGTAGAGGGAGGGAGCTTGGAGATCACCTCAATTTGGCCTTATCAACCTCGATACCATGCTTTGAAATTTTGTGGTCGTGGACTATGCCTTCCTCGACCATGAAGTGACACTTCTCCCAATTCAAGACCAAGTTTGTTTCCTCACATCATGCCAATACCTTGTCCAAGTTTCCAAGAACTCACTAAAAGAATTTCCCATCACGAAAAAGTCATCCATGAATACCTCGAGATAATCCTCCACCATGTCGATTAAGATGGCCATCATACACCGTTGAAAAGTCCCTGGTGTATTACATAACCCAAATGGCATCCGTGATAATGCGAAAGTACCATAGGGACAGGTGAAAGTAGTATTCTCTTTGTCCTCAGGAGCAATAAGAATTTGATTTTAGCCGGAGTATCCATCAAGGAAACAATAAAAATCACGTCCGGCCAACCTATCAAGCATTTGATCAAGAAATAGCAGCGGAAAATGATCTTTCCGAGTGACTTTGTTGAGCTTCCTATAGTCGATGCACACTCTCCACCCGGTGACAATTCTTGTGGGGATCAATTCGTTCTTGTCATTTGTTACTACAGTTGTGCCCCCTTTCTTTGGGACACATTGCACCGGAGAGGTCCATGAGCTATCACAAATAGGGTAAACAACCCCGGCATCGAACCATTTTATGATCTCCTTCTTCACCACCTCTTGTATTGCTTCATTTAATCTTCTTTGATGTTCGGAGGGTTTAGCATCTCCTCCAAAATAATCTTGTGCATGAAAAAGGTGGGGCTTATACCCTGAATATCCTCCAATGTCCATCATATAGCTTTCTTCTTCTTTTGGAGCACCACAAAAGTAGAGTCTAACTGCACGCTAGTCAAGCAAGAGGAAAGAATAACAGGTAAAGTAGAACATGGGCCAAGAAACTCATACCTGAGATGTGAAGGCAAAGGCTTTAACTCCAAAGTAGGAGGCTCCTCGATTGAGGGATTTGTTGGAGGAGTCTTCCGGTTCTCAAGATCTAAGGACAATTTTCGGGGTTCATAGGTGTACGACCCCATTCCTTGAAAAGCATTTACACATTCCATAGAGCTTGCCTTCTCATCATCATCATGATTAAGCAATACAGCTTCCAAAGTATCATCAACATCCATCATGACAATAGCATCATCAATAATCACATTGGTCACTAAGTCTACGAACGAGCAAACTTCATTGCTATTTGGTTGCCTCATAGATTTGCACACATGGAAACCCACATTTTCATCGCCCACTCGAAAGGTGAGCTCACCGGCTTCCACATCAACAAGAGAATTCCCCATAGAAAGGAAAGGTCTACTCAATATAATAGGCACCTTATAGTCAACCTCTCAATCAAGAATCACAAAGTCCGCCGGAAGGATGAACTTATCAACGCGAACCAACACATCATCAATAATACCAAATGGTCTCTTCATAGTCAGATCCTCCATTTGCAACCTCAAAGATGTGGGTCTTGGTTGCCAATTCCCAAAGTTTTGAACACTGAGTAGGGCATCAAGTTGATACTTGCCCCTAAATCACATAGAGCTTTGGCAAAGTCGGCACTCCCAATAGTGCAAGGGATTGTGAAAGCGTAGGGATCTTCCAATTTTGGAGCCATTGAGTGCACAATAGCACTCATTTGATGTGTCATATTGATAATATTACAATTCATTGATCTTTTCTTTTCACCAAATCCTTCATGAACTTTGTATAACTAGGCATTTGTTCCAACGCCTCAACTAATGGCACATTAATGGATAAGCTCTTCATAATGTCAATAAAATTCTTGAATTGGTTCTCACTATTTTTCTTGGCAATCCTTTGAGGTATGGAGGAGGAGTCCTTGACATTGGTGCCTTGGCCTTTGGCATTACCGATTCCGGTATGTCAATCACGTACTCATTGGATGGGTTCACTTCTTATTGGATCTCCTCCACACTTTCATCAATATCAATTCTCACTTCTTCATTAGCTCGAACAACATTGCTTGGAGTCTCATCTTCTTGAACCAACATACCATCATCCACAATTCTTCTTTCATTTGAGGTGGTCACATCTCAACTTCTTCCACTCCTCGTGGTTACGGCCATGGCATGTCCCGCGTTGTTCCTACCCTTTGGGTTCACCACCATATCACTAGGTAGTGCCCCCTTAGGACGAGTGTTTAAAGCTTGTGTGATTTGCCCCAATTGAACTTCCAAATTGCGGATTGAAGTGTTGTTGGAGGCTAATTGAGCATCAAACTCGGCATTTTCTCCATCATTTGTTTGAACATATTTTCGATTTGTCCCATCTCATTGTTGGAAGAACTAGAACCTTGAGATGGATATGGAGGCGGGTTGCTTGGTAGTTGATACATCAGGGGACTTTAAAAGCCCGACCCCTGATTCCCTTGGTTATTATTATTCCAATCCCATGGGTTGTTACCACCCCAATTGCCTTGATTATTGCCTCTCCAATTGCCCTGGTTACCTTGATTATTCCAATTGACTTGATTATTGTTGTTTCCCCAATTACCTTGATTGTTGTTACCACCACTCCAATTGCCTTGGTGGCCTTGATTGTTCCAATTTCCTTGATTTCCTTATGATCGCCATTGTTGTTGATTTTGGCCTTGAGCATTATTTCTTTGTCCTTGATAATTGTTGACATATTGCACTTATTCTTCTTGCTCATTGTATGAATCACCTTGCTCATACCCACTATCATCTTGCACAAATTGTTCCGGATGGTTTTTCACTTATTGACCTTTTTACTGTCTCTTGTCCATCATCATATTCACACATTCCATTGCATTCACTTGCTTAGGACCTTGAACTTGTTGAAGTTGAGCTTTGGCCAATTAATTCATTGTGGTCGTCAACTCGGTAATACCTTGCGCATGATCATGCAATTCCTTGTGTAGGTGAATGACATTTGGGCCACCTTGAGGAACATTAGCTATACTTTTCCATGCCGATGAGGTATCCGCCATTTCATCCAAGATTTTACATGCTTCGGCATATGGCGTGATCATGAAATTCCCACCGGTGATTTGATTTACCACACATTGATTTGTCGTGTTGATCCCCCAGTAGAAGGTTTGTTGGATTATGGACTTTGTCATATCATTATTTGGACACTCTTTAACCATGGTACGATATATTTCCCAAATCTTGTGCAATGGCTCATTAGGTTCTTTCTTGAACGCTAGAATCTCATCGTAAGTGTAGCCACATGACCCGGAGAAAAGAATCTGGCAATGAATTTTTCCGCCAACTCATCCCATGTATGGATGGAATGATTGGGAATCTTTCTAACCATTCCAATGCTTTTTCTCATAAAGAGAAGGGAAATAGTCTCAACCGCAGCGCATCCTCGGAAACATTGGTTTGTTTGCTCCCCCAAAAAGTATCCACAAACCCTTTGAGATTCTTGTAAGCATTTTGACTCAGAGCTCCAGTGAAGAATCCCTGTTGCTCAAGTAGTGTAAGCATCATTGGTGATTTTGAAAATGGCCGCCCTAATGCGGGGCGGGAATATGGCACTTGCATAGCCCTCGTTCGGCAACACCCGATGTGCAGCCGCTCTTGGTGGAGGTGGGGAAGAGATGAGAATACTATCATGAGGTAGTCAGCCTCGCCTATTCACTTGAGATTCAAGAGGAATCTCATCACCATAGCCATCGTCCACTTCCTCCTCCAACAGCAAATTCCCGAGAGGCTCATTGTTGAGAGCCATTTTTGTACCTATAGTCAATTCACAAACAAAATTAGTAACTAGGAAGGAAAAGAAGAAAAATCACACACAAAACTAAGTATATAGCTAAATCCATTTTTAGCTACCTATCAACGGTGCCAAAAATTGATATCGCCCAAACTCACACCACTAATTAAAGTTGTGAGGCGGTCAATGCAATAATAAAAATCCAACGTGAGTTGGGGTCGATTCCACACAGAGCTTGATGTGGGATTAGGTATATACCTAGTGTGAGTGTATGGTGTGCCTAAGATTGCACTTCCACCTATTCAATTTTTGTTGCTACTTCTACTTTTACGCTAATACTTGTAATTGTAAAGCTAAGAGACAATGTTTTTGGTTTCAGTTGTTTTTCAAGTTATGAAAGATCTAGGGTTGCGACTTCCGCCTAGTTGGTTACCTAACGAAAATAGATCTTTAGGACATGTTTCGTTGATCGGAATATAATATAGCAATCACACACGATTACTCATTCTATACCTCTCGGTAGCTTGAGTGATTTTGCCCAATTTGGCTTTCTCAAGTCCAAATGGGTATTTCATGAAACAAGTGATAAATTCTCAAGTAGGGTCTTATTATATCTAGATTCGACCCTTTAATTGGGGCTATCAATTTCTTGAGTTCACACAAGTTTCTTGTTAGCCAAGTTTTCCAAGACTTAGTCTCACTTTCTCAAGTAAAGACTAAGTTAATTTGGCATGAATCAATGTTTGCAACCATTAATTCTTGAATTCAAGCATGAACTAGGCTAAATATAATATATCCAATCATAAATAGGCCCTAAATCAATCAGCATTAAGTACCCATACTAGGGTTGGGTCACAACCCTAACTAAAGGATTCGCTACTCATAGAAAATGAAGAAATTAAAGAAGAAACTAAGATAAAATTCTTAATAATTGATTAAGGAAAGAAAATCTAATGTTTAAATGCTAAACTAGTACAAAGTTACCCGATGCAGTAAATAAAAACGGCTCTAAGTGTTCAGGTGCACCAAACTTGACCTAAAAAGGAACAAAAGATCTATTTATACCCAGCTAAAAATATCTGACAAAATTGCCCCTACGGAGGTTGTGCGGTCCGCATTTTGAAGATGACTTGGCTTGATGGCTTTCTACGGTCGCATAAAACTGGGATGCATCCACACTTCCTCTAATTGTGCGGACTGCACATTTCTGAGTGCGGCCGCACTCTTGATCTTGGACTGGAACTGGGCTTCTTTCTGCGAACCGCACGATTATAAGTGCGGCCGCACTTTGGACTTCTGCAGCTGCACAATAATAGTGCAGTCCGCATAGCGTCAGGCTCCCAAAACGTGGCTCTTTGAATCTCATCTTCTGTGGCCGCTAATAATTTTGTGGTCCAAACTTTGTGAAGAAATTCTGCCAATGTATCTTCAGAGTTTGCAGCCACACACAGTATTGTGTGGTCCGCACTTTGACCCTTTTGTCTTGTTTTGGTCTTTGTCCAAATTTATTCCTTTTTGAGTTGATTTCCACTTCTTTGGCTCGTTTCCCAACATTCCTGCAAGAAAGCGCGAATACCTTTAAGCATTTTTTAGCTAAAACGTAAGTAAAAAAGGGCAAATAAGCAGTCAAAGTCTCTACTTATCAACGGGCAAGTCTAGTAGAGTCTTGCGGCGGTACATAGACGTTTGTATTTATCTTCGAGAGGCTACAAGGTTGTTGGAACACTTCCCTCCTTGATTTCTCTTCGTGCGATTTGATTCCTTTGAGACTTGTGCCTTTATTTTCTTTCTACTCATTTTATGAAGTGTGATTGGTAGGCTTTTTCTAAAGTTCCAGGACACACCACATCTGTTTTAGGTCTATAAGAAGTTTAAAACATCATACAAATTCCATCTTTCCTGCTCTCTTATTCTTTTTCACCATATTTAGTAAAAGCTAGAACAACCATAAGAACAATTGTATAATGTCGGTACTCTAGCTCAGCATGAATGCTTCATGTATAACTTTGGTATGGTACTCCATTTTTTTTCCTGATTTATTTTTAATTTCGTCTGAACTTACCCTTATTTCTCTTTTTTCCTTCTTTCTGTTTGATAACAAAACGTTCTACAAGTTCCGACAGTCTCTACTTGGTTTGAGTTTATATCATTAAAATTATTTGATTGTATATTTGTAATATTTTTGTGCTTTTTTACATGTCTATTAGTTTCTAGTTTATAGTTTGTCTTTCTATTTTACTGACCTAGGTATGTTTATCGTACTCTACATGGCTTCCAGGTTATTATTCACAACAAGGTATGTGTTCTATTATATTTTAATTAGCAATATTTAGTAAAGGAAAAAAATGAACTGCATTGAACTAATTTGCTGTTTTTTCCTCCTGGTATCAAGCTACTTGATGATTTTCATTATAATTCAATCTATATGAAAAAGTATAGGCAAGATTTCTTCAATATTTTACTGAATATAAGTGAATTTTCAATGACTAACTGTTACTACTGAATTTTCATTGGAAGTGTATCTTGTTCTTATCTCCTGATAGTCGTACTGGCTAATTACCATCTTGGTACCAAGTTATTACTGAAAAATTATATTTGTTTATCAATTATCTTTTTGTGTAAGCTATTATGATCATCTTCCTTGAGTGATGATATTCAATCTTGTTTTGACTTTCCATCAGATGACTTTTTTTCAAACAACGTAACAGTAAACATGTTGATGACCCCGAAATCTTGTTCTCCCTCTCTTGACCTATTCAATAGATGTATGTACATTTGTCTGCTTTATAGTGTTCATCTTTTAATATAGGAGTATATTAGAAGCTGACATGGAGATATAATCTTTTCACATTATTAGCATGCTATAACAAACAATGCATCTTTGTTTTGTTTCAGTTGTAGGTATGGGGAGGCACATCTACTAAAGAGAATAAAGAAAATGCAAATGGGGTACTTAAGGCTTACAAATTTACAAAAGTTTCTACAAGTTTGAATAAGAAAAGCTCACATGCTGCTTAGATTAATGGCGAAGTCAAGCTTTCGAAAAATGGATCAGTTACAAAATCAAGAGATGAGGTGAAAGGTGTTAAACTAGCTATGCATCAAAAAGGAAATTAACCTGTAGCTAAGGGGATAGCAAATGGGGTTTCTAATATAGATGCTAACTTCAATTGATTAAAGTATTATCATGATACATATATTTGATTTTTTATGTTCATTGTTAGGGTGCGCACCTTTGAGCAATTTGAAATTTGTTTGGTTATATAGCAAAGTCTACGCATTTGAACTTTTCTTTTAGTTATTGGCTAGTTGATGTAGTTCTTGAGATTTTCATACTTAGCAATTATCTCAAAATATAGGATAATATATGTTTGGTAAGAAATGTGATTACTTGTCCGATATTAAAAAAATGTAATTTATATATTATTTACAAGGATTCTTGCAGAAACTACGCTTGAAAAATGTAGCTTATAAGGTTCCAAATGCCACATTATAGAAGTGTTGCTATAGGATTTAAAAAGCATTGTTACAAGGGATATGCGTAGGTGTGGTCTTTGTATGTTATAGGTGTATACAGCCCCGATTTCTTTCTTTGATCGAGATAGAAATGTCACGTCAAAGAGCTAGGACGTTGAGTCCGAATCGAAGCCTCTTTTCAGACCAAGGTCGATATCAATATTAGAGGCCAGAAAGAGACAGACTCCGAATTAACATCGGTATAGCTTGATAATGGAAAGGGCGAGATATCCGCGACAGGTCGAAGATCGTGACGTGAATCTCGGAACGGATCGATCTACGATGGTTAATTAGTTGTTAATATGATTTCCTACTATAATTAGAAGTGTACCTTATTTAGGACTCCTCTATATATAAAGAGGAATCCTTTTCATTTGTAATCATCATTATTCACTGATAAAAATACATACACTCGCTTACTGTCTTGCTATTTCATTTATTGTTCATCAGAGTTGCTTTATCATTTACTGTTCTTACTATTCCACCTCGAGAATATCCCAAATCGAGATCGAGGCTTTGCTTACATACTGGTTTGATTTATTTTATTGTCTAATTCATCTATTTAATTCCTTGTTTATCAATCGGTATTGGATTAAATCACATATCCTTAAAACAACAATATAAATTTAATTCTTATTCGAATTTGAGGGTAAACAGTTTGGCGCCTGCTGTGGGACTAAGGATAAAAGTGATTGTTCTATGTTGATTCTGATAACACGCACTACTTTACGCTTGTTCTTGTCAAGTATCTTTTCTTTCAAGTTAAAACATGTCAAACTCACAAAACGCACCCACACATGGTGACAGTGGCCTCGGGTTTCATGGGGAAAACGACAATGTAATTGCTCCAGGAGTCGAGGTGCCACAGGCTAATCTTGGGGGAGCACCGACTACCAACTCAGTCGATGTCAGTTCGCATGTTTCTTTAAATGCAGAGATGCAGAACACGAAGGGGTGTACGCAAAGAAGGTCGATCTGGTGGCCAAGGTGCACAGGGTAGAGGAGACAGAGGAGTCAGTCTCCAAGTGATATTCGAGATGTTACAGGCTTAACAAGCCGCTATTGCTCAGCTGCAAAAGCAGCATAGAACTCCGAGTGGGGTCGAGCCAGAAACCACTCGCCGTACTGAGCCAGTGCCAGAGAGGTCGAATGGTAACGAATCAGGGACTGATCCCGCAATAATGAAAATGCTCGAGGAACTCACCAAAAGAATTGAGTTAGGAGAGAAGAAAATAGAAGCTAATGATAAAAAAGTGGAGACATACAACTCCCGAGTTGATCAGATACCAGGGGCACTACCAATCTTGAAAGGGGTGGATTCAAATAAATTTGTACAAAAATTGTTTCCTCCAACTGCGGATCCAAAACCCATTCCAAAGAAGTTTTGTATGCCGGACATACCTAAATACAATGAGACCACCGATCCCAACGAACATGTCACCTCCTACACATGCGCCATCAAGGGTAACGATTTGAAGGATGATGTCGAATATTTTTTATTGAAGAAGTTCGGGGAAACCCTATCAAAGGTAGAAATGGTTTGGTACCACAATCTACTGCAAAATTTCATAGACTCATTTTCTATGTTAGCAGACTCTTTCGTAAAGGCACATGCTGGAGCTATAAAGGTTGCGACAAGGAAATCAGACCTTTTCAAAGTAACGCAAAGGGATAATGAAATGCTAACGGAATTCGTATCCCAATTTCAAATGGAACGCACGGAGTTTCCAATGGTCACAGATGATTCGTTCGTTCAAGCTTTCACTCAAGGATTGAATGAATGAAGTTCGATAGCATCACGTTAACTTAAGTAAAAGTTGATCGAGTATCTGGCTGTAACTTGGGCAGATATACACAATCGGTACCAATCGAAGATCAGGGTCGAGGATGACCAATTAGGAGCTCCTTCTGGTTCAGTGCATCCAAATAGGTTAGCAGCTAAAAATCATAGGGACACCGGCAGGGAGCCAAGGTCGAACAAAGATCGCTATCAACCGTACACTACAGATCACAGGAACGATGGTCTAGGGCGCAATTTCGCTCGGAACGATCGAAGATGTGATCGAGGATATAATTCTCGAGCACTTATGAACAAAAGTAGTTTTATACGTATTCCGATCTCACAAAGGCACCTCGATTGTCAGAATATAATTTTAGCGTCGATGCATCAGGCATTGTATCAACGATTGGAAGAATTGAAGATACCAGATGGCCCAGACCCATACAAACCAATCCTTCCCAAAAGAACCCCAATTTAATGTGTAAATATCATGGCATGCATGGTCACACGACCGAGGATTCCCGTCTATTCAATGAGGGCCACCTTCGAGAGTTCCTAAGTGATCAGGCCAAGAATCATTTCAGAGAAAGGCACGCCAACAGGAAAAATGAACAGGAAGAGCCGCAGCATGTCATTCATATGATCGTCGGTGGGGTCAACATTCCGCAGGGACCCATATTCAAACGCACTAAGACATTGATTACTAGGGGAAAACGAACCCAAGATTATGTGCCAGAAGACACCGTATCATTCAACGACGAAGAAGCATAAGGGATTTCTCAGCCCCACAACAACGCTCTAGTAATTTCTATCCTATTAAATAAAGTTCAAGTTAAATGTGTTTTAGTGGATCCAGGTAGCTCGACAAATATCATCCGATCGAGGGTCGTGGAGAAGCTCGGCCTGCAGGAACAAATTGTGCCTATAGCTCGGGTCTTGAACGACTTCAATATGGCCAGTGAGACAACTAAAGGAGAGATTATCCTACCGGTGAACGTGGCTGGAACCATTTAAGATACCAAGTTCCTCGTAATCGAAGGTGACATGAGATACAACGCCCTACTCAGGAGGCCTTGGATTCACAACATGAGGGCAGTCCCTTCGACTCTCCACCAAATGATGAAATTCCCGACGTCGGACGGGGTAAAAATAGTGTACGGGGAGAAGCATGCTGCAAAAGAAATGTTCACGGTCAACGAGGTGATACTGGTATCATCATCAAAAGGATCGAGCATCAAAGGTAAACATGAAGACAAATAGAAATCATCGCCACCAGCCTCAACCGAATCGGAAAAGCAGGAAATGGAAGAAGAAGAGGAAGATTTTTTAACTCCTCGAACTTTTGTTGTTGATAAGTAGGGATTTTGACCGTTTATTTGTCCTCTTTTACTTGAGTTTTAGCTCGAAAATGCTTAAAGGTATCCCGAGAACTAATGAAATGAGCTTTATTATAGGAATATTGGGAAACGAGCCAAAAAAGTGAAAATCAACTCATAAAGGAGTCAATATCGGACAAGGAAAAAAAATAGGGGAAAAGTGCTTAGAGTGCGGACTGCACAATTCTGTGTGCGGCCGCAATCAATGAAGTAACCCTATCACCTTCAACTACACAGTGTGTGGACCGTATAATTCTAGTGCGGCCACATAAGAGAGGTTCAGAGACTTGGAAGTTTAGAGACCCAAAGTTGCGCGGACCGCACAAGTATTGTGCAGCCGCAGAAGTAAGTGTGTGATCGCATTCATTATTATGCGGACCGCAGAGGAGTAGATTCAGAGAACCTCAAGTTAGAGTTGTGTGGACAGCAGGAATTTTGTACGGCCGCAAAAGCTAGTGTGCGGCTGCAACCACTATTATGCGGACCGCATAAAAAGAGATTCAGAGAATACCAAGTGAAGGTGTGCGGTCAGCATGATTTTTTTGCGGCCGCACTCACTTTTGTACGGTCCGCAGACTAAAGTCCAGATCCTAGCTCAAGCTATGTGTGCGGTCGCACTCAGAAATATACGGCCGCACAACCTCCGCAGGGGCATTTTTGTCAGATATTTTCAGCTTAGTATAAATAGGACTTTTTGTCATTTTTAGGTTAAGTTGGATTTTTGTAAGGGCACCTATTCCGTTTTATTTTACTGCTTTTAGTAATTTTGTACTAGATTTGTCTCCAAACACTAGATGTTTATCCCATAATCAAATATTATGGATTCTATCTTTATTCTTCTTTAATTTCTATATTTTTCATGATTAGCTAAATCTTTAGTTAGGTCTGTGACCCAACCCTAGTGTGGGTATTTGATAGATGTTTAATTTAGGGCTTGTTTGTGATTTGGTTAGTGATATTTATCCTAGTTCTTCCGACTTGAGCTAATATCACTTGTATTGCACAAATACCCATTTGGATTTGAGAAAGCCAAATTGGACAAAATCACTCAAACTACCGAGAGGTATAGAGTGAGTACCCGGGTGTGATTGCTATATTAAGACCCTGACTAAACAAACTTTCTTTGAGCTTACACCCATTAGATAACCACCTAAGTAGAAGTCACGACCCTAGACCCTTTTATCAATTGAAAAACTCAACACCAAAAATATTATCCCTTAGTTTTATACTTGAAAACCTTAGAGTAAAGTAGAAGTAAAACACCAATCAAAATTGTGGAAGTGTAATTTGAGAAAAAATTTGCAATCAACATAGATATACACCTAATCCCATATTCTAGCTCCCTGTGGATTCGATCCCGACCTTTGTTGAGTTTATTATTGCATCGACCGCCTCGTTACTTAATTGTGATGTGGATTTGGCCTAGATCAGTTGTTCCCGAAGATTTCGACTCTTCCATATCAAGGATCGAAGAGATTGAATGGTTTATATTGATCGAGTACCTGCCTGAGCAAAAGGTATACCTAGGAATGGGGTTAACCCCCGAACTCAGGAAAAAGCTTATTCAATTTCTTATTGATAACATAGATTGCATTGCTTGGTCCCAATAGACATGATACTTTGTTTTGTCATGGGTAGTATCTAACGGGATCAAACAATGCTGGAGAAAATAACTGCAACCAGTCAACTCTAAGGGGCGATGATATGCGAGGAATGATACATGATGCATTTCGAGGTGTTACACAGTTCATGGATACTGACATTAGTGAAAGTGGTGGCATGGAGAAAAACGTACAAGAGAATACTGCTCATCCATCTGGAAATCAATCTCATCTAGATGTGGATAAATTTGAAAGGCTCATGAAGGAGGCAAATGAAGAGTTATATCCTGGATGTAAGAAGTTTAGCAGACTGTCCTTTTTGCTGTATATGTATCATATAAAATGCATTCTCAAATGGTCAAATGAATCTTTTAATTATTTGCTTGGACTATTGAAAGATGCGCTTCTTGAAGGAGAAAAACTGCCCCCTTCTTTCTATGAGACCAAAAAGATAGTTGAAGGCTTGGGCTTAAAGTATGAAAAAATTCATGTTTGTCCTAACGATTGCATGCTTTTTAAGGAAGAGTTTGCTAATAAGAATGTTAATAAATGCAAAGTTTGTGGGGCTTCTAGATAGAAAAATGATGCTAGAAAAATTCCAGCCAAGGTCCTAAGGTATTTTCCTTTAAAACCAAGGCTACAGAGATTGTTTATGTCTTCAGAAACTTCTAAAGCAATGCGATGGCATCATGAAGAGTTCAACAAAGATGGAGTTGTACGGCATTCTGCAGATTCTGAAGCTTGAAAAAATTTTGATAGTAAATATCCCGAATTTGCTGGAGATCCTCGCAATGTGAGCCTAGGGTTAGCTTATGATGGGTTTAATCCATTTGGCACAATGCGAACTGTACACAGTACATGGCCAGTGATTTTAATGCCATCTAATCTTCCACCATGGATGTGCATGAAACAAGAGTTCTTCATTTTGTCCTTACTTATTCCTTGACCAAAAGCTCCTGGAAATAATATTGATGTCTTTTTGAAACCTTTAATAGAAGAGTTAAATGAATTATGGGATGATGGGATAGAAACATATAATGCCTCTGCTTAGGAGATATGCAGCTCTCATGTGGACTATAAATGATTTTCCAGCATATGGTACTCCTCTGGATGGTGCACTTATGGTCAGTTTGCATGCCCTTCTTGTAACATAAACACTCAATCTAGAAGTCTCACACACGGTAGAAAATTTTGTTACATGGGGCATCGGCGCTTCTTGAAGTCAGGACACAAATATCATAATGATGCAAAATCGTTTGATGGTACTAAAGAAACAAGACCTACACCTTGTCCAGTATGTGGGTCACTAGTGTTGAATCAAGTTAAAGATATAAAATTTACTCTCGGCCAGTCGAGTGAAGGGGTAAGTGGAGTGATGAAAAACACATGGAGAAAGAGGCGTACTTTTTTCGATCTTCCTTATTAGAAGTCTAACTTGGTGCGCCATAATCTTGATGTGATGCACATAGAAAAGAATGTGTGTGATAACTTAATTTATACATTATTGGATCTTGGTAAAAGGTCCAATAATGTTAAAAACTAATATCTCACGCTGCACTCGTAAACGAAAGATATCTATGTTAAAAACTCATGATTTTCATGTTATAATCCAAGAACTTCTTCCCCTTTCCTTGCGGAGATCAGTAGATAAAAAAGTTAGTTCCATTTTAATTGAACTATGCACATTCTTTCGTGTTTTGTGTAGCAAAGAACTAAAAGTAGAAGAGTTAAAGTTACTTGAAGAAAAAATTCCAGAAACTTTGTCTACCATGGAGAAACATTTCCTCCCAGGATTCTTTACTGTTATGATACATTTGGTAATTCACTTGGCAACTGAGGCTAAACATGCGGGGTCAGTACATTGTCACTGGATGTACCCAATTAAGAGGTATGAAGAATAACACTTAAACTTAATTATATATATTTAGTTGTTAAATACAATCAGTCTTACAATGAATACTCCCTTAGTTCTGCATTACAATTAGTCAAGTTAGTGTTTGTCACTTCAGTTATCTGATTGCATTATCTAGTGTTAGTTTTGTATTTTCGCTTCGGTTTTTCGATTGGTTTGCTTGTTATTACCCATTCACTATATTTTTCCTGAGACGAGGGTCTACTAGAAACATCCTCTCTGTCTTCTTAAAGGTAGGGTTAAGACCATAGTTTCTTTGCCCTTAAGCTGCTTAGCCAAATTTTCCCAATAGTTTCTTTCCTCGGCGATTGTTGCATAGTTATTGTCAACTCTTTCACCTTTTCCTTTGGTTATATATCTTCAACATGGATCTACTTTAAAGATGTTATAGCTTGTTTATACATTCTAACTTGCTTTGTTTCTAGCTCCTTCTCTCAAGCACAACTATCTTACTCATTGTAGCTTCTTTCTCTTTTTCACTCTCAGTATTAGTATGCCGTTTGAAATCCACAAACTTGGTTCTTAGCTTCTTCTCCTTCTGAATCTTAGCATTCTTATGTTGCCCAAATATATATTCCTTTGTTTTTAGCTCCTTCTCGAGTAAAGTAATCTTCTTGGCTACATATTCGTTCTCCTTCTCAAGTTCCTCAATCTTACTTGTCGCAGCTTGTTTCTCCTTCTCAAGCACAACTATCTTACTGAATGCAGTTTCTCTCTGCCTCTCAAGAAAAGCTACTTTATTCTCTATTCATTATTTCTCCTTCTTAAGCTTGTGTATCTTAGTCAATGCAGCTTCTCATTCCCTCTCAAGCTGAGTTATCTTGAGCATCATTTCCAGCTATGTAAGGCTGTTAACTTGAGCATCATTTCCATATATGTAAGGCTGTTAACTTGAGCATCATTTCCAGCATAGTTGCTTTTCTGGAGTTAACTAAATTTGGAGACATTCAGTCCATCAACCAATTCTGCGAAAACCTTCTGAAAAACAGTTGCATTTCTTTCCCATATACAGCTAAGCGATTCCATAATGAACATCATAAAATGCTAATACCATTGCATAAATGCACAGTACCATACAATAAGTACTCTGTCCAAATATTTCCAATCCAAACAATTAAGCAATCAAAGCTCATTGTTCTCAGGTTGATTGATTTGTCTTTGAAGATGTGTATTGTTCTATAAAGTGTCGCAACAGACCATATTGCTCAGATGCTTCACTGATATCAGTTGATTTCGAGTGTCCAATGTTCTGGTTTATAGTGGATGACATTTGGTTGTTTGGTGCTAGCAATACTGATGAGTTTTTTCGCAATAAAGCTCCTGCTATCTCCACCAGTTTGTTTTTATTTTAGATCAATGTGTGACTCTTCAGTGGAGTGATGGGATATCTGGCAGTGAACATTTAGCTTTCGAGTTAAGATCTTCCTTTCATGTGGTGCTCCACATGTCGTGTAAATGCCCTCATGCTGAGTTATCAATCTATGGTCTTCTTTTTGTAATTCTAATCCTTAGATTAGGAGTTTGACTTGTCGAGATTATCTCCTTCCAGCACTAGGAATCTGTGAGAAAGAATGAAATTCATTTGTTCCTGCAAAAGAAAATGCACTAGTAGCTATAAAATCTACACTGTTAGCTACAACACAAGTCTTCTGTTTCACTTCATATTTATCCTTTAACACAATTATTTTATAATTTCAGGTCATACAGTCTGATGTTCGATAATTTAGCGGTTGAAAGATTTCAAAATGATGAAAAGTTTCGGAAATAATTTGAAGACCATCATTCTGGATTATTACAATGATGATATTAGCTATTTAGTCCAAAAAATATATTTTTATGTTTTAAGTTACTGTGATATTAATATTTTTGATTAGTACTTCCTTTTGTTTGTTAAAATTTAATGAGATATATTATGTTTTTTTGAATTAATATTAATATATTTTATTATTTGGGTCATATTCTATACAAATGTAGTAACTATTATTATTGTGGCCAAATTATTGCTATTATTGCTTATGAATTTTAAAGCTATTGATTATTAGCGGCAATTTAGTTAAACGTATTAGCTATTAAAATGGACACTAAAGGCAAACTAAGATGTTTTAAGAAGGGATATTGTTGCCTTTTTAATTGTAATAAAATAATTGCCGTTAAAGATGCAAACTTTTAGCGGCAATTATTTTGAATTTAGCGGCTATAAAAAAGGATGGTAAAGAAGTATAATTAGCCGTTTGGATTGAATTTAGTAGCCATTATAATTTCCACAAATAATTTCCATTAGAGATGTGAACCTTTAGCGGAAATTAGTTTGAATTTAGCGGCTATAAAAATAGATGCTAAAGAGGTATAGTTGGCCGTTTTGGATTGGATTTAGTAGCCATTATAATTTCTGCAAACAATTTCCATTAAAGATAATAATTTTTAGCGGCAATAAACCATACCTTTTACCATCTTTTGCGAAAAAATCCACTAAAGGCTTTGCCGACCCCGGCATCAACGGCAAAACCCTAATGCCTGGTAAAAGATATAGCGGCTATTTTTATTGTCTCTAAATCCATTTTGTATTGCCGCTAAAGTTCTTTTTTGTAGTAGTGCATGTCCTAAAGATTCTTTTACATTACCTAACATCGATCGCATGATCGACGCTACTCCCGACCACGAGATCCTTAGTTTTCTCGATGCCTATTCCGGGTACAATCATATTCAAATGAACCCGAAAGATCAAGAAAAGACTTCAATCACCAAGTATGGAACATATTGTCATAATGTAATGCCCTTCGGGCTAAAAAATGTAGGGGCTACCTACCAATTCCTAGTAAATAAAATGTTCGAAGAACAAATAGGTAGGTCAATGGAAGTATATATTTATGGAATGCTAGTTAAATCTCTGCGCACAGAGGACCATTTGACACATTTGCAGGAAACATTCAAGATACAAAGAAAAGACAACATGAATCTCAACCTCGAGAAATGTGATTTCAGGGTCGATTCGGGAAAGTTCCTTGGCTTCATGGTGTCTAATCGGGAAATCGAGATCAACCCCAATAAAATCAAGGCTATCAAGGACATCACCGTCGTGGACACCATCAAAGTCGTGCAAAGGTTGACAGGGCGGATAACCGCCTTAGGACGATTCATCTCGAGATCGTCGGATCGGAGTCATAGATTCTTCTCTCTACTAAAAAAGAAGAACGATTACGCCTGGACCCCGTAATGCCAACAGGCGCTAAAGGAATTAAAGCGATACCTCTCGACCCACCATTGCTTCACACTCCAAAGGCAGATAAAAAACTCTACTTGTACTTGGCAGACTCAAAGATCGCGATAAGTGGTGTCCTGGTTCGAGAAGAGCAAGGCACATAATTTCCTATTTATTATGTAAGTTGAACTCTAGGAGAAGCAAAAACTAGGTATCCATACTTAGAGTAATTGGCACTTGCACTGATAAGCGCGTCTAGGAAACTAAAATCGTATTTTCAGTGTCACCCCATATGTGTATTAACCACTTACCCGCTTCGTAATGTTTTGAACAAGCCCGAACTTTCGGGCCGATCGGCCAAATGGGTTGTCAAACTCAGTGGGTACGATATCGAATATCAACCCCGAACGACCATCAAGTCTCAAATTTTAAAAGACTTCGTAGATGATTTCACGCCAACCCTCGTACCCGAAGTCGAAAAGGAACTCTTGTTAAAATCGGGTACATCATCGGGGGTGTGGACCCTTTTCTCAGACGGCGCTTCGAATGTGAAAGGGTCCGGGCTAGGCATTGTTTTGACGCCACCACGGGCAACACTATTAGACAGTCCACCAAAACTTCTAAGTTGACTAACAATGAGTCTAAGTATGAGGCCATGATTGCAGGTCTCGAACTAGCTAAAATCTTGGGAGCGGAAGTCATCGAAGCCAAGTGTGACTCCTTACTGGTAGTAAACCAAGTTAACCAAACCTTCGAGGTTCGAGAGGATAGAATGAAAGAGTATTTGGATAAGTTGCAGGCGACATTGCACCGTTTTAAAGAATGGGCTTTGCAGCACGTACCTCGAGAGAAGAACAATGAAATCGATGCTCTTGCAAATTTAGGGTCATCAGTCGAGGAGGACAAAATCAACTCGGGTATTGTCGTCCAAATCTCGAGATTCGTGGTCGAAGAAGGTAACGTTGAGATAAACTCCACTAGCTTAACCTGGGATTGGAGGAATAAATATATCGAATACTTGAAAAACGAAAAGCTCCCGTCGGACCCTAAAGAATCTAGGAACATACGAAACAAAACTGCTCAATTCACATTGGCTGAAGATGGAACATTATATAGAAGGACATTCGACGGACCATTAGCAGTATGTTTGGGACAAGGTGACATCGATTATGCTCTACGAGAAGTCCATGGAGGTACTTGTGGGAACCACTCCGGTGCCGAATCACTAGTTCACAAAATCATCAGAGCAGGGTACTATTGGGATAGTATGGAAAAAGACACTAAGGAGTTTGTTCGAAAAAGTGATAAGTGTCAAAGGTATGCACCGATGATCTACCAGCCCGGAGAATAACTGCATTCGGTCCAATCCCCATGGCCATTCATGAAATAGGGGATGGATATCGTCGGACCTCTGCCATTGGCTCCAGGTAAAGCTAAATTCGTTTTGTTTATGACTGACTACTTATCTAAATGGGTGGAAGAACAGGACTTTGAGAAAATCAGAGAAAAAGAAGTTATAGACTTCATCCGGGATCACATCATATGCCGATTTGGGATACCTGCCGAAATTGTATGCGACAACAGAAAGCAATTCATCGGTAGCAAGGTAAAAAAGTTTCTCGAAGAACACAAAATAAAAATGATCTTATCGACACTGTATCATCCAAGTGGGAATGGACAGGCCGAGTCCACGAACAAAACTATCATTCAGAACCTGAAGAAAAGGTTGAACGACGCCAAGGGAAAATGGAGAGAAATCCTACCTTAAGTCCTTTGGGCATATCGAACGACGTCGAAGTCCAGTACGGGGGAAACCCCTTTATCCTTAGTCTATGGCTCTGAAGCCTTGATTCCAATCGAAGTCGGGGAACCTAGCCCCATATTTTGACATACAATGGAAGAATCAAATCATGAGGCAATGAATACTAGCCTCGAACTATTGGATGAAAAATGAGAGGCTTCCCTCGTTCGGATGGTTGCGCAAAAACAACGCATTGATAGATACTATAATAGGAGAACCAACCTTCATCACTTCAGAGTGGGGGACTTAGTCCTAAGGAAAGTCACCATCAACACTTGAGATTCTAATGAAATTAAGCTCGACCCAAATTGGGAAGGACACTATCAAGATCTCGATATCGTCGGAAAGGGGTCTTACAAGATGGGCACGGTAAACGGCGAGAAATTACCAAATAATTGGAACATCTCACTCCTCAATAGATATTATTGTTAAGGTATGACCTTCTACCTTTTTGTTTACGTTTTACACTAACTTGTTTTTCAGGTGCTCGAGCAAATAAATCGAATTTCTCAATGAGCAGGAAGATATTGGGACCCTAAAGCACGTGTTGTACTCTTTTCCCTTCGACCCGTTTTTATCCCAAATGGGTTTTTCCGGCAAGGTTTTTAATGAGGCAACCATTGTTCGTGCTAACTTAGAGTATCTGAGGTCTCCTTACATTCAACCTCAAATACTGGGGGCATCACCCCCGGATGATTTATCTTCAAGGGGAAATACTTCGTGCCGAAAGGGCCTCGATAGGGAAACTTTGTAATGGGCCAAACGGTCGAATGAACCGTGTTCGTGTAGATCAGTCGAGCCCCAATGGAAAAATATATACGCATGTATAAATTATTCAAAGAAGCATTTTTCCTTATCAAATATCTTGTGCCTTAAAGAAAATTTTCTACTATACAAGCTCCATACTTATGATTTTGCGAAAGATGGCTCAAGGGCCAAGTACAATTACACCTTGTTCATACCCAATTTTTCCTCAAACTATTTTAAAATTTGCATATATACCTTCAAAATCACTCTTTATAATAATTGGTATTTTTCCGTAATTTTTCATATTTTTATTAAATTCTTTTCTAATTTATTCAGTATTTTTTAATTATTCATAAATTGTAAATGATTTCAAAATATTTCCCAGCTCAATATAAAATTTTTAATCCTATTAGGATTTGATTATTTCACAGATTAGCCAATTTAGTATTATTTGGCTATAATTACGGTAATTTTGCAATTATAGCCTAATTGTACATTTTATTCCATTTAAATCAATAATTATTCATTTTATATTTTTTATATTAATTAATTACCTTAATTTCATT